>MJUU01064810.1:8046-33423 GCA_002080025.1 Modiolus philippinarum
TTTTTTTTTTTATTTATTTATTTTTTTTTTTTTTAAAGATAGTACTTATTATTGCTAGCATTTGTCAATTTAAAGATGTTCCGTACTGTACTAGAACCATCAATATGAATCACTGTCAATTTTATAAAAATGGTGGATTGACTGACTGAAATCACTGTCAGTCATTCGCACTGAATACACCAGCGGTGTTGAACTCATTATTGTGTGCTTACGTACATTGAGAAGATAATGTTTGATTTTAAGGAATCATGGGAATAGGGGTAACCAAACTCAGTTGTAACTTAGAAGATCTGATATATTTTATTGCAGTTCAGATCGAAGTAATAACGACCTTAATTGTAGAATTTATGGAAAGATTTTAATATTATTGCTACCACTTGGTTGGAAATTTTCTTTATTTGATTTTATTTCCTTAATGTTCCTCGTTTTGAAGAACTGCCATGAAATTATTATACAGTTATTTAATGCATATGAGGGCAATGGACTAGAATATTTTGCCCAAGGTGTCAGAAATCCCCATGTGTTCTATTGCCCGAGGCCAACGACCGAGGGCAATGGAACACTATGGGGTTTCTGACACCGAGGGCAAAATTTTCTAGTCTATTGCCCAAATATGCATTATATAACTGTTTTATTACCTTATAAAATTATTTTAGCAAAAGCATATCTCATGTAAGCAAAGAGAAGTTGTTTTCATGACAAATCAAATTTCAATCATAAGTGGGCAAAGAGAAATTGTTTTCACGACGAATCAATTTTTATTCAAAACTGGACAAAGAGAAGTTGTTTTCATGACAAATTTAATTTTATTCAAAACTTGTCAAAGTTTTACTTGATATGTATTCATGAATGCATTTAAATTTCTGAGTTCTAATGATTTATAAACATAAATTTTAAACGGGTGAAATCAAACTTTGGTCCAATTAACAAGAAATGAAACTTTAAAGCGAATATGTAAAGATTAACATGGAAATTAATTGTTAAAAACAACCTATCCTTGTTATCCAGAATATTGCGGGCAATAGTTTTTGTAAAATTTCCCGGGGCAATAGTTTTTGTAAAATTTCCCCGGGCAATAGATCACCGACTTTTTGCCCGGAATTCACAAGAATTGATCCTCCCTTAAGAAATCGGGGCATGTTTGAAAAAATAGCGAAAACTAATGCATTTCTTTTATAATGGGAAAATAATTTTATAAGGTAATAATAAGAACTAAGGCACCCATAGTCTGAATTCCCATGAAAACCGGGAGTGACATCAGGTGCTGTGGAAAGGTAAGCATGTCCTGCTCCGTTAGCGGCATTAGAAGGATTCTAATATGACTTCTTTGCCTTTGGAAACAAAACTATGTTCTAATTCCAACAATATTTTTTAGCAAATGCTTATATTATTTTACAAAAGGACATTCCTAATGTACAGTTTCACATTTTTTTTCACTCAATATTCATGTGTAAATAAAGTTTTAAATAATGAATCATCCAAAAGCTGCATTACATACATAATGACAATAATTGAAATTTACAACAGTTTCTGAATTTAGGACTCGGAACTGAAATTGACATAACAGTAACCTAGCAACGAATGTGTTGTTGTTGTTATCTATGTTGCATATCATGCTCTACAATTTAGATATAATATATTTTTTTTTGTTGCCTTCAAATATAATTATAGTTTTCATAACGATGGATATCAACTATATCGATGGATATCAACTAGAGTTATGTAATTTCAAAATATAATAAACGAGTCTTTGGCGAATTTATTATATTTGAAATTATTTAACGAGAGTTGATATCCAGCGATATACAATTCTTTCGAGTTGTTAAAGCTAATTCTCATATGATTTTCATAAATAAATGCAGTGAATTTTAGTGCCGAACTGCTGTAACAACACCGTTGCTAGGTAACGTTAATCACGTCCAACGAGATTTCACATTGGTCCAATATAAACGTCGAGAAAGTAATAGCACATAACGCGTGATGTGTTATTACTTGGCGCTCGACCAATGAAATTCCTGTAAAAGCGATTCAACAAGTTCATATCTAACTCCAGCTTCAAAGTCTCTTTGTGTACCACAAATAACTATTCGTGCAAGGAATACATAATAAGCGTGCATCATAAGAGAATATAAGTTAGCTGACGTATTAATCAGAAATACAACCAGCTCATATTTATATCCGCTTCGATTTTAAAATAACCGCATTTTATATTTTAACAATAGATTATTTGTATTAATTCATAAGCGTATGAGCAACTTGTATTAATAAAATAACGAATAAAGATTTCTCTATGTCAATTTATGTGTGTTTGTATGCAGTTTTCAGAATATTTTAATTATAGTGTCAACCCAATATTGCCCTCTTAAGAGCCGCAACGAATGTTTAAAACGCTTGTTAAATATATTAGAATCGCTATTGCTAGGTATAAATATTGACAAATATAAGGTCTGTCCATGTTCTAATTCGCATAGAGCCCGCTTGCAATAATCTATTTCTTAAAGAGAAAGAACGAAGAGGAAAGTCTTAAGAAAATCAGTGCAGACATTTTTTTGAGTTTAACAGCGGAATTATTATTATATATTCCTGGAATTTTCAAATTTTCAGTCTTTATATAAAAAAATCTTTTCATTATTCTAATCCAGGAGTATATTTACATTATCTCGTCTATGCTGCATTTGTTATGGCGACAGACAAAATGATCTCTATCCCACATTCTTAGAATTCGTTTTCGAATAAAAATATTTTTAGACTCAAAGCCGGAGAGAACCAAATTTTCCGAATTTATTATGTTGCAAAACTTGTAATGCTTATTATATGTTTTTACTAATGTTAACGAGGCCAGGATAAAGTACTGGTACTTTATGTATTCCTAACAAATGTATTGACTTTAATAAAGATTCAATTTCTGGAAAAAAAAGAATTTGTTTTCCTGTCCAAAATTGCTTTTCCATCAATATGTTTTGAGGTTGGTTACAACGTCGGAGGGAGACCGTAATTTGATCTGTGACAAAAACGTCTTTAACGTTACAGGAACTAATTTAACATAAATAGTTATACCGAAATATAAGGTTCATCAAACTGTTTCCTAAAATCCCGCAGACCTGAAGATTTATAGTTTTAATGATACCAGTGTTTAAACTAGATTTGAGTGTGACATTTCCAATGTGTCCCGTTGTTGGTGACAATCTAGTGAAACATATTTTAGTGATAGATGTTTGATTTTCTGTCGTTTTAATTTAATGCTTATTGATGACGAAAAGAAAACATGGATTTAGCGTTCCTCGACATTCGGCAATGAAATCCGATCAAACCGGTATTACTGAATTTGGTGTGTGTCCACAATTAGATAAGCTTGATCATTGTACTACTTACTGCAAATTAAATATTACTATTCCAAAACCAAAGGCTTATAGCCGGGAAGTATGGGACTATAAAACGGCCGACTTCAACGCCATTAATGAGGCTCTTTTTAACGCACCCTTTTTAACTGCTTTTGAAATTTATGATGATATAAATGATATAGTTTCTTACACATATGACTTAATTTCTCTAATACTTCATGACTTAATTCCCCATAAAACTGTTGTAACAAGACCAAAGGACAAACCCTGGATGTCAAATGAAGTACGTAGGGCGTTTCGGATTCGGGATAGAGATTTTTAAAAAATTAAGAAAAATCCATCCGATACAAATAAACTTTCTTATATTATCTCTAGACGGGAGGCAAACAGACTCAAACGTGATGCCATGAAACGATATCAAAATAAAATTGTTGAAAAACTTTCAGACCCGAACCTTGAAGTGAAAAAATTCTGGTCCCTTAGTAAAAATATATTGGGTTCAAAATCTCAAAGAAATATACCCCCAATATCAAATAACGGTTCAAATGTGAGTGACGATGTAGAAAAAGCAGAATTGTTCAATAACTTATTTGCTTCTCATATGCAGTTAGACCCAATTTACACAAGTTCTTTACCTCCTTTTCAGTTGATCTGTCAAAACAAACTCGAGAATATGAAAGTAAATGAGTCAGAAGTCTTAAAAATGTTTCAGTCAATAAATATTCATAAGTCATCTGGTTCTGATGGCTTAAACAATCTCATCTTACATCGATGTGCTCATTCTCTTAGTAAACCTTTTACCAAAATATTCAATTATTCTTTAGCTAAAGGTGTGTTTCCCTCAAAGTGGAAAGTTTCTAACATTTGTCCTGTGTATAAAAGTGGTGATAAACAAATTATTACCAATTACAGACCTATAGCCTTACTATCGTCAGTCTCCAAATATCTTGAGAAAATAGTGCACAAGTATTTGTATAATAATTGTGAAGAAAATAATTTACTTATTGAAAACAATAGTGGTTTTAAGCGTAATGATTCTACCATTAATTTACTAGTTGATATCACTCACACAATTTATAAATCAATAGACGAAGGCAGGGATGTTTGTGCTGTATTTTTAGACGTTTCGAAAGCATTCGATAAAGTTTGGCATGAGGGTCTGGTTTTTAAAATTAAACAGCTTGGTGTAAGTGGTTCAGTTTTAGATTGGTTTCAAAGTTATCTATCTTGTAGGTCTCAGAAAGTAGTGATCAACGGTAAAAATTCTAGTTCTAAATATATAGGTGCAGATCTATTCTAGGTCCTCTTTTATTTTTGATATATATGAATAATATTAATATTGGTAAAGAAAGTAATATTAAACTATTTGCAGATGACACATAGTTGCTTCGAACACTTGTCCATGACCGTGATATAACAACTTTAAATGCTGACCTTGAAAGGCTTGACATCTGGGCGAAGCAATGGAGAGTCAACTTCAATGCAAACAAAACCAAATATATGATATTTTCGAAAAAAGTATAGAAAAAAACATACCCACCTCTGTATCTAAACAATATCAATTTAGAGGAATCAGTTACTCATAAACATTTAGGCTTATGGTTGTCAAACAACCTGTCATGGACTCCTCATATTATAGAAATATGTAAAAAAGCAAATCGTAGTCTGGATATGATGACTCGTATGAAGAGATTTTTACCACGTATTTGCTTAGAAACTTATTAGACCAATTTTGGATTATGGTGATGTTATATATGACAGCTGCAATAATTCTGAATCTGATCTTTAGAAAAAGTACAACGGCGAGCTTTGGTATTAATTACGGGTGCATTCAAGATTACTAAACATGAAAATCTGTTAAAAGAATTAAATCTAATTAAACTTAAAGACCGAAGAAGGGTAAATCGTCTGACATTGCTTTACAAAATTAAAAATTGTAATTGTCCAAAATATTTGCAACAAGCATATCCGTTAATTGGTCACAATACTGAAAATTATAATTTTAGGAGAGCTTTTCATATTATTCCTCCAGCGTCTAGGACGACAACATGTTCATCTTCTTTCTTTCCCGCCACAATAAAAGACTGGAATGCTATATCTGAAGATATAAAAACTTCTGATTCAGTCAAAACGTTCAAGACAAAATTGCTTGAAACGTTTTTATATGATGAGTCACCAAAATACTTTTCTTTTGGTATCGGTTTTGGGAAAATTTATCATACCCGTCTCCGTTTAGGATTAAGTGGACTAAACGACCATTTGTTCAAGTATTATTTAATACCAAGTCGAAGCTGCAATCGCTGTAAGCTTGGTGCAACTGAAACTGTTGATCACTTCTTTCTCCATTGTCCGTACTATGATCTGATAAGAGCTATTTAATAATGTAGAAAATTTACTGTGTCCGAATGTTAAGTTTGATATATTTGTACGCTATTGTAAGGATTATGTCACCAATATACTGCTATATGGGAGTAAAGATTTATCTGCTTCTCAGAATTGTACAATATTTAATTATGTATATGAATTTTTGATAAAATGCAAACGGTTCTAACGTTCTAGCTTATTAAGATTAGCCATACTTCTTATATGACAAAAACATTTTATACTGTATGTATGTCTTAAATGTTCTTGTCTTGTATTGTATATATGTCTTGTATGTATCTTGTACTGTCTTGTATTGTATATATGTCTTGTTACTTCTGTTGAGGAAAGCTACTCGTGGCCTGTTAGCAATCCTCCATAAATAAATAAAGCATTAAAGTTAAAACCGGTTCTACCAGAGTTAACTGTGAGGTATGAGCATAGCTCATTATTGAAGGCTTCATATTGACTTCAAGACCAAAAACACATGTAATTTGCATTAAAAGGAAAGTGTATCATATTATTTTACAAATTTTAAATTACAATTGCGTTATATATTTAAGAGATGGTCTCGATAGGGTAAAAGCAAGAAGCAGGGTTGAACTTTTTAAGTAAGCGAGAAAAAGTGTACGGGAAGCAGACACCACTGAAATTTAGGACGTGAAACGGGAAAAGGTGGCCTCTTTAAAAGTCTTTGTGAAAATTTTTCCCGCCCAGGAAACGAGAAATTAATAAAATGACGCGATTTTGGGAAAGGGATCCCCATCGAGATCCCCTTAAGAAAATAAGTTTTGATCAATCTGTTATTCTTAATATCAGAAATGAATGCTTTTATTCATTTTCAATTTACAAGAAATAAATTTCTCTATATCATTTTATTTTGTTACAAAGATTTTTTAACTAAGCAGTAACCCGATCGAACTTGCGCAACAATTCACTTTTACAAGACATATTCGTTAGTGTTGTATTTCTTGCTGTTGATCATTTCGTGGTAATTCATGACATCCTATTAATCTGAAGAGAGAAATAATTTATGTTGACTTCTTTTCAATTTATTCTTCCTTGAGTTTCCATAGATATTGAATTTGTTGTTTGTTTCACTAAAGCCGACTAGGGAATCACTTATGACGTAAAATTGGTAAAGCGTAATTCGGATATTAGACCGAAGAAAGCAAGTGTCTAAGTGATACAGAACAGATGTCCCTTATGTCAAATCTCGAATGTTGCACGAACATGCAAATGTACAATGATAATGTCTTTAACCATGTTTAGTTAATATATTGTTGACTCTGCTAGAACAAATTACTATTAAATACAGGATGCAACAATTTATTGTAAAATCAAATAGGATACCCACTGGAATTAGATAAACCAAAACTTAAATACACTGGGTTTACTGTGGCTGATTAGCCCAGCATATCTGTTTGTTTCATAAAAGAAAAATTAAAGGTTAATTTTTAGGCTTTGCGGTATAAACTGCTCCTTTAGTTTTGAAATATTGGTGTTTGGCTAGAATATTAGTATTAGTCCAAATAATTCCCAATATCATTTGCCAATTTTTCTTACAATCAACTCGATGAGTACCTTGTGGTCGTTTTTAATGTTGTTTTTCCTTGGCCCTTCCTCGGGCAACTGATGACAGCATTTGTGAGAGTACTTTGCCAAAAGGATAACAAGACCAAAAACACATGTTATTTGCAATAAAAAAGAAAATTGTATCTGATGTATATTATCTCACAAATTTATAAATACAATTGCGGCATTTTTAAGAATATAAGTTTCAATTAATCTGTTATTATTCATTTCATAAATGAATGCTTCTATGCATATTCAATCCAAAAGAGATAATTGTATTATCATTTTATATTGTTACAAAGATTTTTGTGATGAGAAGTACATTGTCACCCGATCAAACTTGGGCAACAATTCACTTTTACAAGACATATTCGTTAGTCTGTTGATCATTTTGTGGTAGTTTATTGTTATTGAATTTGTTGTTTGAGGCAACTATACTCGTTGCCACTAACTAAACTGAATGTACTGTATAAAGAATCTCTAGAAAATTCTGTTACTGACCCATCCTCATCTTTATACAAATTAGACTCAGTTATCCTTGATATTGGTCAACACAGATTATTCCAACCTGTTAAAGAACATGCAAATGTAGAAGAACACCGTTCGTTTCTACCAGTAAAGTTTGCTAATAAGGGTTTGGATGCCATCAACCTTGCAAATATACTGCATCACAAAAATGTAAAAAAACAAAATACCTCCATATTTCAAGGACACATCAATTCCAATCATCGCGTATACCTATACTTCACCGATAGCATCTAAAATTTTCAACCATAAACATGTACTGCAGAGCCTTACCACCGACGACCTCAAGTCTAAACCATCCGATTGTTCATGTTTAAATTCACCTTACAGATATAGTCCCTGTGGTCACGTCATAATGGGAGACTTGAACATCATTAAAAACCCGTTTCTCCGTGATATCCTTGCAAAGGGACCCAAATTCCGTGAACCACGATCCATCAACTGGGAGCAAAATTTTAAACTCCTTATGGATGCTGTAGAGGACTACGCCAGAAAATGGATTAAACGTGAACAAGATAAAGACCTTGATTCTCTGTCGGAGTGGATTAAGGCTGTGAGGTCCATGATTCTTAAAAGATTTGGTCAGCTACGAGGGTCAGCATCATCCATTTTCCAAAATGCTGATGTTGCCAGATACTTGTCCTCCATTCATGACAAATATGTTGTTGTCCCGGCAGATAAGGCCCCTAATAACATCATTATTATATGTAAAAATCATTACATCGAATGTTTAAAGAAAGAACTAGGCATTGGTATCTACCAGGGCAATCCAACATACACACCTACTACTCTGTCTAAGGATGAGATATTACAGAACCATAAATCTGTTTTGCTTTCCTTTGGAATTTCGACCAAAGATGAAGACACCGATCTTCCTTCCTTGTACTGGTTACCAAAGTTACACAAATGCCCATACAAACAACGATACATCGCTGGATCTGCAAAATGTTCCACAAAACCTCTGTCTAAGCTTTTAACCTCCATCTTGACAGCCGTAAAAGAGGGCCTTCAGAAATACTGTGATACTAGCTTTTCAAGAAGTGGTGTAAATGAAATGTGGATATTAAAAAACTCTAAAGATCTGCTTGACATCCTGAAATCTAGATCATTATTGCATTGCAACAGCATTAAAACATTTGACTTCTCCACACTTTATACTACCATTCCTCATGAACAACTGAAATCTCGGCTGAAAGATATAATTCATAGATGTTTCTCCCGTAAGAACGGCGAACGAAGATATAAGTACATTGTCAAAGGCAGAGAACAAGCATACTTTGTGAAATATGACTCAGAATCACAGAAAAAAATACACAAAGGAAGAAGTGATAAAAATGTTAGAGTTTTTGATCGACAATATATTTGTCCAGTTTGGAGGACTTGTTTTTCAACAGACCATTGGAATTCCAATAGGCACAAACTGTGCACCTCTTTTAGCCGATCTGTTTCTCCATTCTTATGAGGCTGAATTCATTGAAGGGCTTCTTCAAAATAAAGACAAAAAACTGGCCCAGTCCTTTAATTTCAGCTTCCGTTATATAGATGATATTTTATCACTAAACAACCCTCGCTTTGGTGATTTTCTTCATCTTATTTATCTAAAAGACTTGAAATTAAGGATACTACAGATACTTCCACATCGGCTTCGTTCCTTGACCTTCATCTTGAAATTGACAACAGAGGTACATTACAAAGTAGCCTGTATGACAAACGCGATGACTTCACTTTTCCAATAGTCAACTTTCCCTTTCTTTGTAGCAACATTCCAAAAGCACCAGCATATGGAGTTTACATCTCACAACTCATTCGCTACTCAAGGGCATGTGTTCGTTACAGTGACTTCCTTGATAGAGCTCAGTTGCTTACAAATAGACTACTTAAGCAAGGGTACGTTACCAAAAAACTTAAAGTCATCACTACAGAAGTTTTACGGTCGACATCACGATCTTGTGGATCGCTATGGGATATCTGTTTCCCAGATAACAACAGATCTTTCCCCCGCAACTAAAGTTTGTTTTTCCTCTATCGGATTTGACTTTACTACCGGATTTGACATGTTCAACACGGTGGGTGTCTTATGAGAAGCAGGAGATGCTTACTCTACCGGTACACCTGATCTCACCCATGGTTTTTATTGGGTCTGTATGCGTGTCTTCATTTTTCTTTTTTGTCCCGTACTTAAGTGGTGTCCTTGTTTCTTAATGTTTCCGAAGTTGGATTGTTCGTTCTTTTGATTGACGGTTCGGTTCTCACTTACCTTGTTTCACTTTAAGTCGATAGGGAATCCGGGCTTTAGCGTACTTTCGGTTTTGTCAACACGTATATGATATGACGGAAGAATGCTAGCGTCCAAGTAATATAAAACAGATATCCCTTATGTCAAATCTCTGTTGTTGCATGAACATACAAGTGTACAACAATAATGCATTTATCCATGTTTAGCTGATTGATTGTTGACTCAGAACAAATTACTTTTAAATATAGGATGCAACATTTAATTGTAAAATCAACTCGGTTACCCACTGGAATTGAATAAACAAAAACTTTAGTACACTATGTTTACTGCAGCTATTCGCACAGCAAATATCTTTGTTTTATTTCGGAAATTAAAAGTTCATTATTGTTCCTTGGGACTTAAACTGCTTCTACATTTTTAAAATATGGGGTTTTAATTTCGGTAAGCCAAAAGACTGATTTATACACTCAGTTTTTACTCCTTTTTGAAGGCCTCGCGATGAGTTCAAGATGAAGAACACCATTTTACCCCATGTATTTGTAGGAATTTTGTCCCATGTATATTTTATATCGCAGACGTTCATTTGTTCATTTATAATACAATATAGAGTTTGTCTCTCGTACAGTGTGAAGGCCGGAAAAGTTTTCCCATGCTTTTGAGGTGTAACACTCTCAATAATTCGTTACTTATGATGTACGAGTATCAAAATTTAACATTTTGGAATTCTCATTTTCTAAAAATTAAACTTTTATCAGCCATTTGTCTATATAATGCCCATTTTTTTCTCATAATTAACTCGATGAGTACCCTGTGGTCATTCTTTTTTGTTTTGTCTTTTGGCCCCTTTGTAGGGCAACTGATGACAGAATTTGTAAGAAGACTTTGCCCGATACTATATTATATACTAGAGTGTTTGTTTGTGTCTCAATTCGTGATGGATATGAATTGCCGAGATTTTAGATTTTGAAATGTCCCCTTTACTCATTTCAGCTTCAATAATCGTTTGCCGATGTATTGGAATTCAATTCTTATATTCTTATATTGGTTAAGGTGATTTTCTTGAAAAATATCCTAGACGATTTTTTTTTAATTTCATGCAGTAACCATAGTTTTTGTAAATTAAAACAAATATTTTCATTAAAAGCGGTTTTGTTTCCTTTATTTTTATTTCAATTTTGGTAAATATTTGGTACCTCCCAAAAACCAAACGTTTTTAAAATTACTAACAGATTTTTTTTCTTTTTAAATTGTGTGATTTTCCTAAAACTCTCAAAGACTATTTAAACTCTAAATCAACATAACCTTCAAATCTTGTCTAATGGTTTTCAGATACCTTGATTTCCATTTCGGTAATTTTTGAACTCTGGAAGAACGCTTTTTAAATTCTGCATAGCAAGCATATAACCTTTCATTACTTTAACTATTTTTGTTATGGTTGGATTACCGGCGTTTCTGGCAGTTTGTACTTTGGTTTTAAGTACATATTAAGAATGTATATGAATATAATAAGTATAATCATAGACGTAGTTAAGATATGAATAAAATTTTACCCCTCGATAAAACCAGGTGATTTCAACAAAAATTGACGAAGTGGGCTGATATGACATCGTTATCAACTGCTTCCGGTAATTATCACACGCCTTTCCGTTACTACTCGGTAGCTTTATCACATACAAGTTCGTGTATTTCCGTAAAAACGATAAAAATTGCGCACCATATAGTCATATCTAATAAAGTACTTAATAAGCATTTTTCAGCTGAAAATTTCATATACAGTTGAAGTATATGATAAAAATATCATTACATGTCATCCTTCATGAGTCATCGGTCATAAAATCATCCCTGGGACCTGAAGGCTCTTGTGCTGATATTACGACCTTGGGCTGATAAAGGGTGTGATATGAAAAATGCCATGTAATAATCTATAATTATGTAATAAACACAAAGGTAGCATCTGGATGAGAGCCGAATAAAACGGATTTTTAACGAACAAGTTCCGTACGAGCACCGAGAACGAACTTATAAAATGAATATGTTCCATATAAAACTAATAAGAAGATTAAGTAAGTTTGCCTCTCGTTTTTTTGATTTTCGTACTGCTTTGGTTTTAATCACTTGAAAGCACAATATTTGTTTGCAAACTGACCCTAAGTTTCATCCATAATATTATTTTAAACTTGTTTAAGAGCATTCCTTAAAAATTTCATGACGTATTATTTATTTTGTCATATTCATTCATGACCAAACATTGCTTATATTAAACCTATGAAAAATTCAGAAGAGTTCCGTTTCCCGCTAAATTTTTAATTACTTATATCTCGAAAACGAGATCATCAACTCTAAAATTCTTTTATCTCTACAATTTCAATCTTGTCACAAAAATAAAATTCAGTATCTGAAATCCAAACTCCCTTAAAAAAAATAAGTGTGTCGAAAAGCAAGGCAAGAGAATGACCTTAGCAAAGAACTCCAAGATAACCTCCACTACCGAACAAGGCGAAAATGTCGTTGAAGATACCCAAGACCAAGATTAGAGATCCCGTTGTACAGTCTCTAGAGTTGGGAATGCTGCTTACAATGTAACACATCTAACGTATTGGAAAACTTCGTAACCTTAATGGTTTTGGCATATATCAGAATGTTTCCAGATAAGTACAAATCAACAGATACTGCATAACTCCTCAAATTACTCAATTAAATTAAAGAAAAACTCTTAAAAGTAGTATATAGCATCTTCTATTTGATTACCACATAGAAATCGTCATAAATTAGTTTTATTCGGTGCTCGTCCAGTAGGGTTCCGCTGAAAGGGTTAATCTCTTTGGTATATGTCCGTTTCAGCAGTTTAATATACCGTATATGAACGGATGCAAGAAAGTCCATTAACCCGGCCCCGTAAACCCCCCTTTTTATGATCCCATCCACGTTTTTAAGTCCGCTTACGTGCCCTTTTTAAAATAAAACGTGTAAACATTAACATAACCTGCACACAATGATAGAACAGGCCCCTTTTTAGACCCCCAACGAAATTGGGAAAAATTTCGTTTTTGACAAAATCTTTTCTTTCAATTTCTTCAAAATAAAAGTGACAACAAAACAAAGGGAGAGACCAGTAAGGAAAATCCGTATAATCTACAACAAAACAAAGGGAGAGACCAGTAAGGAAAATCCGTACAACCTACAACAAAACAAAGGGAGAGACCAGTAAGGAAAATCCGTATAACCTACAACAAAACGAAGGGAGAGACCAGTAAGGAAAATCTGTATAACCTACAACAAACAAAGGGAGAGACCAGTAATGAAAATCTGTATAACCTACAACAAAACAAAGGGAGAGACCAGTAAGGAAAATCTGTATAACCTACAACAAAACAAAGGGAGAGACCAGTAAGGAAAATCAGTATAACCTACAACAAAACGAAGGGAGAGACCAGTAAGGAAAATCTGTATAACCTACAACAAACAAAGGGAGAGACCAGTAAGGAAAATCTGTATAACCTACAACAAAACAAAGGGAGAGACCAGTAAGGAAAATCTGTATAACCTACAACAAAACAAAGGGAGAGACCAGTAAGGAAAATCCGTTTAACCTACAAAAGAATCAAGGAAACACAACCCACCACAGAACATTTTTGGCAAGCCGTCATATTCCCGACTTGGAACGGGCATTGTATAAGTAAAATGATGGATTGTGGATTGGTACTTTTCAGTTATAAAAAAAGAGTGGTATAAAATGATAGCCTATGGTATAAGCTTACAAATATCCCAAATAAGTACCATTTATTTACCTAAAACGTTATAAAAACTGAAAAACCTTATCCCTACTTTCTCAACGTGTTGACGTAAATTTGAAGATTTTTCTCAAAATTGTGAAAGTTCAATGGCATATAGAACCCAGAGTGTTTTTAATATCATAATTCTTGCAATTGTTTTCAGTCGTTTGATGACCTTTCTTAAATATTAAACATGTTAACATGATGTATATGAATGACCAAACTATAACTTTTAAATAGACAAATAAAACAGATCTTTAAATATTTTCATTTTCGACACAGTTTTGTCCCTTTTTTGTCTTATCTATGAGCAGTTGAAATTCATGAAAAGTGGGTATGAAACGAAAGTAAATAATGTCTTCACAACAAGTACAAATTAAACAATTTTTAGGTAATATAGACATCCATAAAAGTTACCCCTGACCCAACAAATTTACTCTAAAATTGTTAATTTTTTGTCTATATGTTTGCATAAAAATAACCAGAACACACAAAATGTGTGTTGTTTATGACAATACTGCATAAATTACATTATGATTTGGTATTTTAACAGCCATTTGTTGACTTAAACTCAACATTTTGCCCGAAATTGATGAAAAATGAGAATTTTCAACATTTCAGATTTGTCCAAAGTTCACTGTTACATCGTTATATATGTCAAAACTTGAGGATATATCTGCAGATATGCCAATTAATTGTTCTAAGCGATACATTAGTTGTCTTAAAACAATGTTTAGAAAAATAGAAGAAGTGTTTAATGTGACTCTGAAAAGCGAAAATCTTGCCCCTTCCCCAACAAATTTTCCCGAAAGTTGTCAAGTTTGTCTATGTTTGCATAAAAATAACCAGAACATGTAAAATGAGTGTTGTTTATGACAATGTTGCATGAATTACATCATGATTTTGTATTTTATCAGTCATTTGTTGACTTGAACTCAATATTTCGTCCAAAATTGATGCAAAAAGGGATTTTCAACATTTCAGATTTGTCAAAAGTTCACTGTTAAATCGTAATATATGTCTAATCTGGACGATATATCTGCAGATATGTCATTTAATTGTTCTTAGCGATACATTATTTGTCTCAATACATTGTTGGAAAAACAAGGAGTGTTTAATGTGACTCTGAATACCGAAAATCTTACCCCTACCCCAACAAATTTTACCTCTAATTTTCAATAAAAGGTCTATATTCGCATAAAGATAACATAAACAAGCAAAATCTGCATTGCATATTTGTCTATGTTTGCATAAAAATGAGTGTTGTTTATGACAATGTTGCATGAATTACATCATGATTTTGTATTTTAAGTCCCATATGTAAGCTTAAACTCAATATTTTGTATAAAATTTATAAAAAATACGAGTTTTCAGCATTTCAGGTTTGTCAAAAATTCACTTCTAAATCGTTATATGTGGCAAATCTGGAGGATGTATCTGCAGATAGGCCAATTTATTGTTCTAAACATTACATATGTTATCTTAAAACAATGTTGAAAAACAAGGAGTGTTCAATGTGACTTTATATACCGAAAATTTTACCCTATCTCAGTAAAATGATGCTTAAAAACCCCCCAAAATATTCCTATCTTTAAATATACATGTATTTGATATATCGTAATATACTAATTTAACGCTAAAATATGGGTAGAATTGAATATTTTTTGCGATTTTCGTGAAAAATGGGAATTTTCAGCAGTTCATCATTTTACAAATTCCAAGCTGAATTTTTGAATAACTGCCCATAAATGAAGAGCATGATCTTAATTGTGATATACGGGTATCTCTGTGTATTTTGGTGTTTGAAATGATATGTCGTTGGACCTTTATACAATGTTTAAGCTTTTCAAGCTGAATAAACTGAAATAAATTGTGTTGAAAAAATTTTGGGAGGGGGTAATTTGTTTTCAATTTATGAGAGAGTAGTAAGTAGTCAGTATTTAGCTTAGGACAATACTCACTGTTCACTTATATAAGAATCATGGTTCCAGTGAGAAATTCGGGAACCGGTAGAGTCTCTTGTGGAAAAACTGCCAGTGTATTATTGTCTTAAAGCGTTCATGATCATTTCCCTTTATTTATTGAATTATAGGAATTTAAGTTATTTTATCAAAATAAAGGCCTGATATTCCCTATAACTAAAAAAAAATATGAAAAGGAATAGATACAAGGTATGGGATTCATTGGCCATATGTTTTGTTTCAATTTGGTCCATTTAGTAAACAGCAAATGAGAATATATCTTTAACGCCAGGAACCATTAAAAGTGTGCTGTAATTTTTTTATATCTTGTTTTTAGGCCTTTTCCCAACAAGAAACATTACTGAACTTTTAACAAATAAATTCACCATGATAACTAATTCAATCTTTATGGGCTATGGGTTATATATTATAAAAATATCCCCATGAAACTATTAGCACGAATACTGAGCCTTATCAATCTAAATTATCCCCCGAAGATGGCTATTCCGTTTCATATGAAAATTCTTGATTCTCCGTTTGCATGTGTACATAACAAGAAGATATTCCAGAGAAAGACTATATAGATAATGGTTTTGACGTTTAAAAATAATTATTTCAATGTATACAAATTTTGACGAATAAAAGCCATTTTTGTGTGGTAGATCATCCGATCATTTTGCTTTAAATTTAATCTTATTTTTGTAGATCATTACAATTACGCACAACTAAATCCGTATAGCATTGTATAAAATTTTGAAGTCATTCGGTGCTGGAATGAAAACCGATTTATGCGGAAATTTGCAATGTCTTATTTTTTAAACTATGGAGTATCTCCCTCCTGCATGCATAGCTCTGTCCGTAGTTAACTCTGGTTTTTTTCTATTTGGAATCTATTGGTTATTTTCTCTTTATCATCTTGTACATATATTTCTGTATATATATTTCCAATGTTTTGATTAGATCTGCACCAAAGAAACATAAGTTGTCGGAATGGCCATATGCAAAAACTAAATAGAATGTAACTTCGGTATTTTGTTACCACTAGGACGATGCCTCCGCTGGTGGGGTGTAAGCCCACGAAAGTTTTCATCAACTCAGTAGCTAGTACTTATGCTGGAATGAAAACCGATTTTATATGGAAACTTGTAATAATTATATTGTTGACGATATCACATTCATGCATGCGATGTATAGATGTAGCATTGCTCGACATCTAGCAATGAATTCCGCTCAAACTATGAGGTATGAACAAAGCTCATGGTTGAAAGCCTAAATGATTACTTCAAGATGCAGAACAACAATAAAAGCGTTGTTCCATTGCTTGGTTTACCATGTATTTGTAGAGACTTTGTCTCATGTGCATTTACTCCATATCCCTTCATTGTTTGTGCGTTATTTTTTAACATTTAAATTTTCAACGAGGATACCTCTACTTTGAATTTAACATTGGATGAAAGGGGGACTGCATAATGTTTTTTCACGAAATTTCTCAAAACATGAATTTACACCTACACCGTATACTTCATCACTTGTCTTATAAACAAACCCATTAGATATCTTCTCCAGAATCTATAACATTTCAATATGTATTCATCTATTAGCTTTATTTTACTGCTTGTAGATTTAATAAATTACAGCGTAATTAATCGTAAACTTCAACCAAATGAAATTCGATAGAAGGCTATCATACTGATATTCATAATTTTGCCAAATTAGATTTAAGTGAAGGAGCAGATCATCGACTTGTAGAAGTAATCAGCTTCCATGAGAAAAATCTATTTTTGCTATCGCCTCGAGATATGTTAAGGAATATTAACATAAACTATAGAAGATGGAGAATTCTTATATTAATGTCAAAATAATGAAAAGGAAAAGATTATAACATGAATCAACACTGGAATTTGTAAGTATAGTTACTGGCTATTTGTCTCTACATATCGGCCATTTTGATATCAATTTCTGATAATATTACTATTTTTAACAGCCCTTAAAACTTACAACTCGTTATTACCATTTTTTTCAATGTCATTGATGAAATTAATTGCTTGATTAAAGAAAATTTGGAGTTCTATTGTTATTAACCATTTGTAAATTTTGAAAGCTCACATTTACAATGCTTTCAGTACCGTATGGCCAATATGTAAGTGTTTGAAATAAAGCACCGTATGGACAATATACAACCTCTTGATTCGTGAATGGACATCTTACATTTTTCTGAATTTTTTGTTGCTTTGCTTTGCTTTGGTTACAAAGTTCTGAAAGAATTGTAAATATATGCATAGTAGTGAAGGTAATACAAGAGCCTGTGACAGTTTGACAGACTGCAGAATGAAACACTAATAATACGTTATGCATATTACAAACATTGCATTGAATATGCCAAATATTAATGTAAACATACAAATATACTAACATGCGCACAAACACAAATGATAGTCATCCTAATTGTTGATGTGTTGTCTCTGTTACAATTTCGGAATGAAGATGACCTACATGTGAAAATAAAAGTGACAATTTAAAAAAAATCAAGCTACCACTTTTCATCGAAAAAGCTAATGTATACAGAAAAAATAATTTAGTGGAAGTGTTCTTTGCACTTGCCATCCATTCATTTTTGATACTGTGTTTGTCCTAATTGTAAAACAGCTTGTAGTGTTGAAAAAATATAAAAATATACATATCTGGCGACACCAAGCAAAGCAAATTTTTTTTCAATACAATTTAAAGGAATGTATTATAGCATAGCCGAAGCAAACAAGTAGCTGATTTTAAGTTAACATGTAACAATCTATGGTGTTAGCATCTGGCCTGATTTTTTTTTCTTACTTTTTGGATCTTCTACAGCACACGTGTCGTCTATGAAGAACTTCCATTTTCTTCGACCTTGAGCAAACCTAGATCCGTCCCAAGTCTTGTCGTATTGTTTCCCTCTTGCTCGGTTTGTGTAGACTTAACTTTCAATATAAACTTAGGTTTGGTAAATAAATTTCATTAAATGAATTATCATTTTTAAAGATAACAAAATACAGAACTTGCCAATAATTTGATTAATTCCTATTGTAATAATGTCTAATACATATATGTTATGTTAATATGAGAGTCAATTTACTTCAAAAGTCTCGAAAATCTATACCTATTTTAATCCATTTCAAAATAATATGTTAACAATTCTATGAATACTTGAACACCGATGTTACTGTAAATTTATTTTCTGTATGTTACTATTTCGACAACATGTGTCTCGTCAGTACAAATTGGAACAAAACATTGTAAAATCCATAAACCGAAGATGTCTAAAAGCTGATGGAGAACAAATAATCATAAAACATTAATTGGAAGCCAAAATCATTTCAGGACAGAGATACCCAAGAGCTTAAATTTAACATTGGAACCTTCCACTGGGTTGGGGAATACCATCGGGATTAAGTCAAACAGTCATCCCAAATCCAAATTGTAAGGCCCCGCCATCAACAAATTTCAGTCTTGTATTCATTGCAAAGCACATGTTTAATTAAAACTGAAAAAAGTGCTCTAATAAACGGTAAATAAATAGAAAATTATGTTGTCTATCCAATCCCATAAAAAATACAGATTTGAGGAGGAATAAACATATGTTTATAACCATGATATCTTAAATACGTACCAGTAAAAACAATGTTTGTCGATAGCAAAACGATTTGTTGATTTGTTTCTTACCGTAAAATAAGTTTTATTTTGACATGTTGTTTACTTGCACCTGTCCCGAGTGCTTGAGTTGTTGCAATTTACATACTGCATGCATGGTTTTTATGTAAAAGCATGTTTTGTGGAACTATAAACCATTTATAGATATCTAGAGCAGATTGTATTGTTTTACAATTGATTGCGGTTTTTGTGATTCAGATTCTTAGTATTACAACTATTTGTTATGTGTTGTTACTCCCACTTGTACATGTATGTTCATTTTCGAAGTCTAGAACTTCTATCAACATGACAAAAGATAGTTTTATGTATAGTATGTATATAGAAGTATGCAATTTCTACAAGTTTCTACCATAACAATGACGACCATTTTGCAATTCAAAATTTTGTTGTTACAATTTTGAATGGCAAAGATGTAGCAGAAAACGGTAAAAATAGAGATTTGCTTTCATTCATAGTATAATTTTTCCAGTACATTCATAAATCTGATTATATAATCTCTACGTCTTGGGCATTGGATATTTTTGTAAAAATTTATCCCGAGTTTCAGCGAGGGAAGATACATGTAAAAACAACAAAAATATGACGCCATCACTTTAAAAATATACGTCTTGTCCAAAATATGTACAAAAAAGCGAAAATCATAAGCATAATATAAAAAAAAGGCTCATTGACAACAAAAGGAACGAAAGCTTGTGTTAGACATGTTCAAAGTTATTTCATTGTTATTCGAACAAAGCTTTATAAATAAGCGGATATAAAAGACCCCAGCCCAACAGCTCAAACCAAATCCCATACTACATTTTACATTATGCCGATATAAGATATAAAAGAGAAGATGTTAGATCCTTCAATATCACTTATAGATACATTAATGTTTTTCTATTAATAACCCATCTTTTTTGCTAAATAGATCCCATCAATATCTCCTCCAGAATTAGAGATTTAAAGAAACAACGGCGACTGCGACATCTGTTTTAGACTTGGAAATAATCATCTCAATACTAAAATAACGCATCTTTTGCTAAATCGACCCATCAATTCCTTCAGAATTAGAGTTCATGGAAACTACATAAACTTCCACTTCTACATATTTTGTGGACTCATCTCAGTACTAAAATTTACGACAAAAGGGACAACTTTAAGTTCAAAATCAATAATTTTCCCTACAAGGTCAGTAATATTCAAATTTATCTTGTTTATGGAGTGTATGTTTCAAAGTTGAGTCGTTACGAAAGAGCTAACACCAGTTTTGTTGACGACTTTCTCATCATCGTAACCGCCTTAAAAGTCACAACCAATACTATCATTAAAAATTCATTGATAGATTTTCGTCCCTTGCGGAAACATAGAAGTTTCTATCCGAACTGTTATTCAACACACACTTTTTTCTTCTTTTTTTTTCTTAGTACTGAGATGAGAATTTTATGCTGTGTGCGACTATTAAGAATAGCAATTCCTGTTGAGTTGAAACTGGACACTGCGCATAAAACTGGTTTAAATCACTATTTCTCTTGAAATACCTGTACCAAGTCAGGACCATTGCGGTTGACAATTTTCTGGTGGATTTACACCTGCTTTGTATTTTTTGCACTTTTGATGTCGGCGCTCGACAATTCTTTGTGGTAATTTTATTAATACGATACTTTACTATGGAGACAAAAGTAGTAATTCAGCATTGACAAGCTTTATATTGTAGATTTCATCAACAGTATATTAAACATATGGACAAAATATTGATACCACGAAAGCACGCGCATTTGAGTCTATGGAAGACTGAATTAGATGTTAAAAAATTAAAATGCCAAAATTTGAAAGATCCACATGAAAAATTCTCTCAGAAACAAGAATACTATAACTGAAATATATAGAGAACATGCTACTCTCACACGGGGAATATTTGTACGAACTCACCCTACAGAAGAGGCAAACTCCAGTCTTAAATAAACAGTGAAAGGATATTGAGTAAATGCACATGAAAAAAGTCTCTACAATTCACGGTAAAGCCAGGCAAATGCTCATTTTGTTGATATTTATTCTGAGGTGACGATTAGGCCTTCAACAATGAGTTCTTCTCCTACCTCGAAGTAAGTTCAAGACGTCCCCTAGACGATTTGGACAAAATTCATAGCTAGATGTCGCATATAATTTTTTTGCCTAGAGATGCGGGATCGTCGACAATCATATAGTTTAATTTTTTCAAGGTTTTTTAACGACCTCTTTAAAGTGCTCACATTTAACTAATTTATTGTTCCACGTCTCTTGCAGCTGACTCGATAATTGAAAATCGTTTTATATATGTAGTGATTGTCTTCTATAAGTCTTTGGTTGGGTAATGGATGAAAGCGATTGTAAGAACATCTTAATTTTATGTTTGTTGACGATCCCACAACCATGGGTAATAAGTAACATTGGTGTAGCGTTGTTCATAGTTAGCAATGAATTCCGCTCAGATTGGTGCTAGGGTTGAACTTACTATGAGGTATGAGCAAAGTCAATTGTTGAAGGTCTCATGGTGACTTCAAGATGGAACGTTGTTCTATTGCTTAGTTTTACTATGTTTTTGTAGAGAATTTTTCTAATGTGCATTTTATTCATGTCCTCGCATTGCTTATTTTACGTAAAATAACGTCCGATAAATGATTATAAAGACCAGAAAACACTAGCTAAAATATTAAACAAGCAACAAAACAAAAAAATACAGGTTAACATGTCCCATAATATTACCAAAAAGATAACGACAGAATCAAACTACTGTTAATGATCGTTGATATACGACTACTACCCAAACCTTTGATCGCAATATAAAACTGTAGTTCCTTATTTCAGATTTATACAATGTGTTGCATGAAAAAAATAGGTATAAGAATTTGAGAAAAAGAATACACAACATTAATCAGGGAATCTTGTCTTACATCAAACCTTTATCAAGTTTTTTTTTCTTGAATAACACTCTCGATTGTACACGTTTGGCTTCTCTCGGAATACATTATTTCATATAATGGGTTCTATAGGGAAATATAGCAATTAATCACTCCGTGTCAAATATATTTCACAGAAGTGTAAATTTCCCTAACGATTCTTCTAACCATATCTACAAAATTGAAGGTCAAAGATTACCGATATTTGCGTGGGTATATTTAATTACTTTTGCAGTCATGTATTTCTGTTATGTGTAAATAGCTTTGGTCTATACAATTCGGATAGCTTATTAATTTCATTTCATTAATATGTATAATTAGAGCATAAGCTTTACTGATATTTGATTCATAGAACTTTGCTTAACTTCGGAGTAACACAATCACACCAGTACCCATTAAGTTACGGGGCGACTATTTCACACATTATAAAAAACATTTTCTTGATATCCAAAAATGAATTTCTGGTTTCAAAAATAGTCTTGACTTTTAGATATGTTATATAAAAAGACAATTTTAGATATCAAAAAGTTTGTTGACCCTCAGAAGAGTAGAAAATGACAAATGAGACCAGAACATGGATGTAATGTGGTTCGACATCTTCAACAAATGAATTCCGGTAAAACTGCAAAGGGGCGTTTTGAAGTATGATTGTTGGTCGTGATTGGAGGCCTCATGGTGACTTAATGATGGAGGACAACAGTAAAAGCGTTCTTACTAGGTATTTGTAGGATTTTATCTTCTCATCTGAACGCATGTGTATTAAATCTATACCCCCCCCCCCCTTTTCGCTTTTTGTTTTTTCAAATATATTGATTTTATTTGAAGTATAGAATTCTTTACTTGTTATTTTTTCTTCTTGGTTTCATGGCGGAAGCCACTTTCGAAAGATGACCATCATACCTCTCCATGGTGGTCATTAACCATGCGAGGAGGATTTTTAATGTCACTTTATGAAAAATGTTCATCTGAAATGATAACTTTTTTGAAAGGACGGCCTAACTGTGTTGTAGTATGTAGCCAGTAAATCGATTGTGCTAATGGGTCGATTCTTCAGCTGACTCAGTTAGTCGGCTGGCTGAAGTGCTAGAGGTCCCGGGTTCGATTCTCGGTGGTGACTCATGGCAGTTTTGCTCTCCGGTTACACTTTAATGGAGAGCCCTATTCTCGGCTCTTTTTTATTTGTTTTTTCTTAGTCTTCACAAGTTTTATGTCATCAGTCCAAAAGGACATCTTTTCAGAACTTAAATGCAAGTGATGAAAATCAGTAATGTTCTATGTACTGTATATCTTTCTATTATTACACTTTTTGATGAACACGCGCATTTACTAAAACACTGGCGTCATAATCTGCATAATCTGTGTTTGAATGTTCTTGGCGCAAGTCTGTCAATAAATGCATGTATCTCCATTCACGTTAAAAATACAAGAAAACTAAACTAAGCAAAGAAAGGATATAGAGTAAATGGACATGAGACAAAGTCTCCACAAACACATGGTGAAATAAAGTAATGGAATAAGGCTTTTATTGTTGTTCTTCATCTTGAAGTCACCATGAGGTCTCCCACAATGAGCTTTGCTCGTGCCTAATAGTAAGTTCAAGACGGTCCCTAGCAACGGCTTGAGCAGAATGTATCACTAATTGTCGAGCAACGCTACATCCATGCTCTCCATTATCGATGAATGCGGGGATGTCAACAAACAGATAACTAACTGGCAAAGAGTTCTTACAATCGCTGTCATCCGTTGCCCGACAAAAAAGACTAACAGAAGACAATTATAACACTTAAATAACCACAGGGCACTCATCGGTTAGAAAATAGAAAACTTGGCATAACAAAATCATTACATGTGGGCAAAATAAACAGGTGGTCAGAATAACAATTTGATAGAAAAAAAATAAAAATGTCAAAATTTGAAAGTATGATAGTACACCCACATGGGAAATTCTCTCCAGCACAAGTACATCATAACTGCCTGGGGAGTCTTTTAACTAGTTATCATGAAATAAGACGAGATTGATTACAGTACGGATCGTAGAATTGGTATGACAGTTGACCTATGTAATTTAAAGAACTTGTCATCAACAATGCATTTTAGTATAGTAGATTCTGAAGAAAAAAAACTGTAATATAAATAGACTGAATTTAAAAGTACAAAAATACCAAAGCTGTATAAGGATAGGGGTTAAATGCACATGAGACAAAGTCTCTACAGATACATGGTTAAGCCAAGCAATTTATCGACAATTTCACTTTATTACCAACATGATTCTGTTATGAAATCAAAATAATCAAAATATGACTGTAAGAACACACTGCAACGTCAATTAGCCACATTTGGGAATAAACGGATAACTAATATTACAATACTGTAATCATTAGATCGTCTTTTCAAATTCTCTCAAGAATAAACTATTGTTAAATGAAGTATAAACATTAGAATATTCATTTCAAGTTCTCTATGAGTAAACTTTACTACAATATGCTGTAAAAGTAGCAACGATCATCAAAGTTATAGTTTTGAAAGGAATTTGCAATTCCGTTTAAAGTTTTATGCTAATTGTTTAAATATATCAGCCTTAAAAACAATAATATGTTCCAGCCATAAAAAAACCAATAATATTGTTTTTTATGCCCCCGCGACGATAAGTCGGGGGGCATATTGTTTTACCCTCGTCCGTCCGTCCGTCCGTCTTCCGTCCGTCCGTCCGTCCGAGGGGGGTACATGGTTTGTCCGCGCAACTCCTCCTACAGTTTTGATGCTAGGAAGTTTTTATTTTGCAGATCTTTCGTACCTATATTGAAAATGTGCATGTGGTAAGGATTTTCATTTTGGTTAATTTCTGTCAAAAATATATATTGTTGAACTTAGTCATTTTTGAGGTGATTTTTCATAGAGGGTACATAGTTTGTCCGTGCAACTCCTCCTACAGTTTTAATGCTAGGAAGTTTTTATTTTGCAGATCATTTGTACCTATATTGAAGATGTGCATGTGGTAAGGAT
>MJUU01064810.1:33575-87044 GCA_002080025.1 Modiolus philippinarum
CCTATATTGAAAATGTGCATGTGGTAAGGATTTTGATTTTGGTGCATTTTTGTCAGAAATATACATTGTTGAACTTAGTCATTTTTGGGGTGATTTCTAACAGAGGGTACATAGTTTGTCCACGCAACTCCTCCTACAGTTTTGATGGTAGGAAGTTTTTATTTTGCAGATCATTTGTACCTATATTGAAGATGTTCATGTGGGAAGGATTTTGATTTTGATGCATTTTTTGGAAAAAATACACATTGTTGAACTTGGTCATTTATTGGATGAATTATTAATACAGGGTACACAGATTGTCCAAGCAACTCCTCCTAGAGTTTTGAGGCTAGGAAGCTTTAATTTTGCAGTTCATTTGTACCTATATTGAAGATGTGCATGTGGTATGTATTTTGATTTCGGTTCATTTTTTTTTTCAAAAATATACATTGCTCAACTTATAATTTTTTGGTGATTTAGTCATAGAGGGTAGTTAATCTGTGCAACCTAGAATAACATGTGTTTAGCGGGGGCATCATATGTGTCTTACAGACACAAATATTACTAGAAAATTCCAATTTGATTCAACCTTGCGCGGGGGCATGTCACCCTCTAGTTTTTGCACACAGATATAAATGTCCAGCAAGAATTTAGATATTATTCAAAAAAGATGAAAAGAAATAAGTTGCCGTTATGACATTACTACTGAGTATGGTGTACTTGTACATGAGATTAAGCATGAATACACATTAATACGTTTGGTGTATGTGAAAGGAAATAACGACAGTAGAATCTCTAAAGAACAAAGTATTGGCAATTACAAAAATCGTACAAAGACATGGACATAACGAGAACACAGAAAACAATGACGTTAGACAACTACAAAACACAGAAATAAAACACAACATTCAATACCAACGCACCCACAGTGTGAATTCCCATGAAACTGATAGTGACATTAGGTGCTCCGGAAGGGTAAAAATAAAATCATGTAAATATTATTTTATTATTGAATGTAGAAAAAGTAAATATTTCGATCGATTTATCGTAATCTAGATAGCTTATTAATGGTTTTGAGTTGTCATTTTCTGTCTTTTGAACGATGGCGTTCTGTTGACTGACAATGTCAGGTGTATTAAAATGAATTCACACTAAAAAAAACAGAATTTCAAACTAATTTGGCATAGCAAGGGTGATCTGTTGCAATCACTTTTTAACTTTCGTCCGTCGTTCATTTTTCAATCAAAATCTTTAAAAAAAACACTTCACCATTTTGAACCAATAAAAATCATTCAAACATCTTCTTATACACTTCTGAAACAATTTGGACCAAACTTGGTCACAATAGTGATGTGGTAGTTTGTTTCTAATCAAAAATGGCGTCGTCTCCCAAACTCTAAAATCAGAGATCTGCCTTGAAAACTGTATTTATATGCTATTGTAATCCTTGTAAAATGCATTGTTTCTCGAACATCAGCTGTTTAGTTGCCCCCCTGACCAAAGTGTTTCCTATTGCCATACAGATTGGCTTCCGGGTTCAACAAAATAGGTGTTATTGAACTATTCAATAACTGCATAATGTTATATATGGCATTTTGTTGTTTTTGTTGCAGATAGAAGACCACAGAACAACATGAAGCAGGTTCTTTCACTATTTGTTGCTACTGTACAATATCTCTACATTTATGCAGCAGATGATGCAAAGTAGGTAACACGTGCTTTTCTAAGTTCTTTAAATAAGTAAATATGTCAGTATAAATACCTGTTTAAATAAAGCATTTTATTATTTTGTGATGTGACTGGTTCATTGTACGTCAAACCGAACGTGAACCTGCCTTTTTTATATATAATATGCAAACATACCGAATGTTACATGCAAGTCAAAACAAGAATATTTTCAATAACATTAAACAATTATAGCATGGTAAGTTTGGTTAGTTCATGAATTTACCTTGGTTAATACGCCATAGTTTGGTCTATAAATTCATGTAGTGACCTCATTTGTTGTAATGTGTGAAGAAAGGATACCTTTTTTGACTGAATATAATTTTTTACTATAATTTAAGCTAAGTTTTATGTAAGGTGTAAAAAGGGAAATCAATACAGGAAATTAAACTGGTTTTGACCGATAAAGTTCCTTTAAGCTAAAGTCATTTTCATAAATCATAAAGAGATTACTATACCTCATCAACAGAGAAAAGACAAGTGAATTCGATCGCCTTACCTCGGAATTGGCAATTTACCGAATTATTATTTTTCTGTTCAAAACCTTTAAATCGTATGGCACAAATAATAAAATACCGAAGTTACTGTAAATTCAGTTTCTGTAAAAGTATTTGAGAAAGCAAAAATGAAGCAGTATCATATTGTAGGGCAAAGATAGTCGAAAGACTGTGGCTTGGAGATCAACAAAAGATTTTAAAGTTCCCGCCAAACTATGACGAAACAGGTAAGTGAATCAGTTAAAAAAAACCACCGTTTTCTATTGCTTTTGATTAATGCTAGAAAACGAATGGTAAACATAATGGAACTGAAAATAGCTCGGAGAGATTTGAATTATTAGTATATGATTGAAGCTGCATTGTATAAAAATATTTATTACAAATCATATAAGAATTCAATAAACAAAATTTGTATTCTGAAATGTCAATATTACTGAGACAGAGTGAAAATTTTAACGGTCAACATATTGGTACTTGGAACCTACATATGTATGACTTTCCAGGTACTCAAGGGAATACATTGGCAAGGTAATACCTAGGCAGTAGAGTAAAAAAATGGAATCAAATTTCCAAAAAGTGCAAAAAACATGGCAATTACACGTATCACAAATGGAGAAACGTGCAAAGATAAGTCAAATAAATATGAACAAGTGATGACTGTGTTTATAGACCTAACACAAAAGTCTCCCAAACGAACTTCTCGTTTCCATAGCAACGGTTGTCATTTTGATAATTTTGAGACCAAAAATCATTTCAGGCATCCTTCCTGTAAAATTTTATCCAATTCTAAGCTTTTTGATTATTCCCGCCTTTTTCCCGTTTCCATAGAAATGGTCGCCATTTTGATGTCTTTGACACCAAATTCTATAGATGTTGGGCAACCCTCCTATTAAATTTCATCCAATTCTGAGCACTTTGAATTTACCGCCTTTTTCCGTTTCCATGGCAACGGGTGCCATTTTGGAAATTCTGACACAAAGTGGCACATCTTCTCCTGAGTCTCTACCATTAGGTGAAGTTTCATTATGTCCCAGTCACTGGTCTCCGAGAAATCTAGCGGACACAAATTTTAGGGCGGATGAATAAGAATAAGTCTCCAAAAAATTCGTTTGGGAGACTTAACAAGAACGCAAAAGCTATAGTTGTGGCAGTGTAAACACACAAAGAAACTTGAGGTATTAGTGTGTGCTCTGAAAGGAAAGGTATTATCTGGTGCATGCGTTGCACCCATAATACTGCCCATCAACAGACAGGTGTTTTGTCCAGGCTCGAAAGTTCGGTAATAAATTCTTGGTCTACTAAATTTGCGAAATAGAAACATTGTAATAATCGGTCAGATCATTGTGACCAGCAGTGAGAATTGCAATAGTGCTGAACATAACATGGTTTCCAGGCAGTAATTTTGCTCGTTTGGTAAGTAGGTGTAACTACAGGTATGGCAATAGCGAATGAGTTGTGAAATGTAGACGCCATATGCCGGATATCTTTTAATATCACTGCTTACAGTAGGAAGTTTGCTGTTGGTAGTCAAAACCATTACACTTGTTTCAGAAGTCCAGAGTTACAAAATGTATCAGTATATGTATGGATGATAGTGCATCACTTGTCTATTTTGATTTTGATATCATTGGGATAAATTAGATGAACGAAGGTCTTAAAATTGAGGATTGTTCAATGAGAGAAAATCAACTATATAACAGAAATTGAAATTGTAGGCTTTGGCAGGCTTATTTTCTCGCGTTGAACCAGCCCTTGTACAAACCTAGCTTCAGACGAATAAAGAAACAAATCGGCTAAAAATGTCGAAATGACAATTATTAGGCCAGCACCGAAAATATCTAGAGGAAGTGTCTGGTAATAAGCACAAGGACCAATAGTTCCTCACAGCATTTCAATACAAGCATACATTCAGTTTTGTCTCACAATATCACTTTTATTTGAACTCATGCTCTTTTGTAGACACTAAAACAGAGATATTTTGTGATATGTATGTTACCAGTTTTGATGCAGTAAATGAGGCAGATATGGTATGTAGAGAAAAATACTTCATTAATAAAGTAAAACATCATTTAACCTATATTGTTATTAGTTCATTAAATTTTATAGATAAGAAATCAACACATACAAGTTTACAGAAAAATGGATAGTGTTTGTTTTTCAATGTATTTGTAGAGACTTTGTCTCATGTACATTTACACCACATCCCTTCATTGGTTATAGTGGCATTACAAGGAGCAATTACTGCTTACTTCCCGTCTGTTTATGTTCACCGTATTCTCATCTAAAAGTTTTTATTAGGAGAGCAATACAAAAACAAACACATGGCTAAGTTTTTCAATTCGCAATTGGGTACGTTTATCATGTGTTTTTTTTATTACTTGAATAATCCGGTTTACATATGGATGAAGATTTATGGATAATAAGGGTTATTTCAGTTTGCGACTTTTTTTTTGTTAAAAAATTACTAGATACCGAAGTAACTGTGAATTTAAATTCTGCATTTGCGCATTTCGACAACTTATGTCTCTTCAGTGTAGATAAAATCAACTTGATTGACTGATTAATGATTTAAGACTACCTAGCAAGATGTGAAATTTATTTAAAGGCTCCACCCTCTGATAGTACCCTTCGTCGATTCGTATTCTTTGTAAAGCTAGATTAAAAAAAAGACAGAAAAAATTTACAAAGATGAAGACATTTGTTCTAAATGTAATCATAAATGGAAAAAAAAATTGTGGTATTGAAAACTTTAATTAATTTCGTTATTAACATGGACACTTTCTCAAAAAAATAAACATTTCTTTTTATAACAATGTATTTTTCCCCAGTGCTGCAAATTTTACATACTAATTTATTCTAAAATTTTTATCGTGAATTGAAAGTTTATGAATTGCTTTTGTCTAATAATAATAACTATTTCAGGATTTTACGATCAGCCTTATGCTGCATCTAGCCTGGAACGACCACAGAATGGCTAAAATTGTGGAATACTTAGATTTCGAAGAGGTGGAGTTAGATTCCAAAAATGTCGGAAGCTTATGGACTCCAGACATATTTTTTCCAAACGAAAAACAAGCATCTTTTCATGAAGTCATGTCTCCAAATAGAATGTTTCGTCTTTCTAAGAACTGTACATTAAGCTATACAGCTAGGTAAGTAGCAGTTTTTAACATAGGTTAGTATATCTAATTAAAAAAATCACAACAAAAGTTCTAAATTTATATTCACTAAAAATATTAACTGATTTTGAACTGCAAAGCTCTGTCCTTAGCTGAATTAGGCTTTCTATCTAGATCCTTTTTATTATTTGTTCTCTTTCAGACTATGTCTGGATTTCCAGAAAACTATATTTTCTGCACTGATGAGACATAATTTGTCGAAATGTCCATATGCAGAAAGTAAATTTACAGTAAGTCGGGTATTTTGTTATTTATTACCACTGGGTCGATGCCGCTGCTGGTGGACTGTTATTCCTCGAGGGTATTCAGCAGCCCACTAGTCCAGTACTTCAGTCCTGGCCCGAAAACCGATTTTTTGAAAAAGTACAATATCTAAATTAGAAAATTATTCTTAAAAGTAAGGATTGTCTCCCTCATGCAAAACTCTGTCCTTAGCTCTCTATTTAGTTCCTTTTGATTATTTGTCTTCTATCAGACTATGTACACTTTTTGATTTCTGGATTTCCAATGATTTGATTTTGTCTGCACTGATGAAAAATGATTTATCGAACTGGCCATATGCAAAAAGTAAATTTACAGCAACTTCGGTTTTTTGTAATTAGAACTCTAAGTGGACAGTGAGAATCATTTTCTTTTTTGACGTTGAACATCAAAATATATTTTCTGTGCAATAACGTTTTCCCAGCTTTCTTTGTGTAACGCATCATAAGTGTAGTAAATCTTGGGAAAAGACGAGAAATTCTATTTAATTAACAAAAATACCGATGTTACTGTAAAGTTACTTTGGCAAATAGAACAAAACATCAAATAGTCAGGTAATACTGAGTATTTGGCAGCTTCTTAAAATTGAAATTAATCATTCTATTGGCCAGCTATACTAATTTATTTTAAATTCATTTCACAAAAAACAGAAGTTAGTTCGCGTTTCAGTTAAAAGTCTGTACCGTCTAATTCTAAACTGGGGGAAAACACCGNAAAAGTTCTAAATTTATATTCACTAAAAATATTAACTGATTTTGAACTGCAAAGCTCTTCCGGTCAAATATGCGGAACTTATAAGAAAATACCCGAATCCGGTTTCAAATGTTACTTTTATCACGTGACAATCTCAACATTCAAAATGCCACCAGGTAAACGACAAGAGTTATGCTTGAACTTTGAATGGAGGCATAGAAAGGATAAATCATATTTACGGCACTTGAAACTTTGTTAAAATTGAAGGAAAATAGTTCCGATTTCTTCCGGTAGGTGTTTTTATGCACGCACAGGCGACACCCAGCTGAAATTCCACCGCATCCAAATTGGAAGCGATCTCACGATTTTAAACAGAGATCGTTCTGTCGTCACGAAGCAATATAAAAAATTTTTTTAAAAAAAGTCAGATCAGTAAAAGATAAATATAGAATGATAAAGAAGCTTTGTAAACGACAGATTATTCGGTCTAGACAAAGCAATATAAAAAATAAAAAAATAAAAAGTCAGATCAGCAAAAGATAAAGTAGCTTTGTAAACGACAGATTATTCGGTCTAGCTGCTGGTGGAGTGTTATTCCTCGAGGGTATTCAGCAGCCCACTAGTCCAGTACTTCGGTCCTGGCCCGAAAACCGATTTTTTGAAAACGTACAATATCTAAATTAGAAAATCATTCTTAAAAGTAAGGATTGTTTCCCTCATGCAAACTCTGTCCTTAGCCCTCTATTTAGTTCCTTTTGATTATTTGTGTTCTATCAGACTATGTACACTTTTTGATTTCTGGATTTCCAATGATTTGATCTTGTCTGCACTGATGAGACATAATTTATCGAAATGGCCATATGCAAAAAGTAAATTTACAGCAACTTCGGTTTTTTGTTATTAGAACTCTAAGTGGACAGTGAGAATCATTTTCTTTTTGACATTGTACATCGAAATATATTTTCTGTGCAGTAACGATTTCCCAGCTTTCTTTGTGTAACGCATCATAATTGTAGTAAATCTTGGGAAAAGACGAGAAATTCTATTTAATTAACAAAAATACCGATGTTACTCTAAATTTACTTTGGCAAATAGAACAAAACGTCAAATAGTCAGGTAATACTGTATTGTACCACAGTCTGAGTTAACAATATTATTTGATATTTTAGTTATTACTAGTTTCATAAATTATCATTTCTTGATATATTTTAAAACATGAGCAACAGATGATTTTTGTTTACATTTAAACTCACATGTAAAATAAAAACTGCAAAACAGGTATTATATACAATACGGTAGAAATTAAATCAAAATTATTGGACATTGAGAGCACAAGCATTGTAAAACAAAAAAAAACTGTGACAAAAAGTACGAGGCAAGATCTGCAGTATACATGACATGGAGAGTCCAATCAGATTTGTGTTAAATAATTATTATAACAGAAAAATAATGATAACCACGGTCTGAAAAGGTACAAATGTTTTGTCATTGTTCAGTTCCATGTAAAGTTTCTATTGTAAAACTACTATGCACTTCACATTTTTGTATTTAAACTTAAGGTAAGCTTTCTCTTTCAGGCTGACACTGACTTTGAGTTGTGTTATGAAATTGCACAGTTATCCATTTGACAAACAAAAATGTAATATTCAGATCGAAAGTTGTAAGTAAATTCATGAATATTTCATCACACCCAGGAAAAGTTTTTGCTGTAAAAGGTGTCTTCTCTTATGTAAATATTGTTGGTTTTGATATAGATTTGTTTTGATGCAAATTTATAGGTATTATATACACATGATTCCGTTATATTCAGTTACTTTTTATTTTATAAGATGAATAAATATGGACATTAAAAAATGTAAAAGGGTATAGAGTCAGCCATAGAAACAACACAAACTGGTATATTGATCAGATAAGGATTATTGTTTAGCGTTAATAAAGAGTCATACCAGTCAAACTAGGTTCCTTGAGCTATCCAGCAGCTTAAGCGGCGATTACTCCTTGCCCCATTTTTTCTAAATTATATTTTGTCATATTCTTTTCTTTTTTAAGATAGTGGTCATAGAGTTAGTAGTCTAACTGTATTGGATTTTATTCGTACATTATTATACTATAAGGAAACGGGAAATGGGATAGAGAGAGAGGAGGTTTGGGTACCCATAAACCGGGATAAACCTACCACTGACTTTTGCTAGTGCCGGTACCCAAGTCCGGCTATGCCGAGTTCCTATATTTATTTACGTTTATCTCTTGTCTTTCTTTAGTGTTTTTCTAGTGCATTTCGCTGGTGAATTGTTGCATGTGATTGTAGTTTTCGGCCATTGTAGGTGTTAACTGTTATCTTTTGTTTGTAATCAAACGTCTGTCCATACCACTCAATGATGGCAGATGTAATGTCTCAGTTAAGAAGTTCCTAACAGGATTTTAGGAGTTCAAGAAATACTTCAGTAGTACATTTATAAGTTGCACAGCATGCTCGCAACCCAAAAACAACAAATCAAGAATTGTTTTAGATAGTGAAGAACATTGGTTTGAAAGCCCCTGAAGATTGTGCGAAAGACTAGAAAAGAAAGGGATTCTGAAACTGAAAGAACTGGAAAAAATGGGAAAATGTTTCTATGGTTATGTCAGTAACTTACATATTCTAATGCAAAGGTATTCCAAAAATTCGAAGTTGGAACCCACTTGCATAAAAAAGAATAACATTTTTTGTTCATCCATCCACTCATCCTAATCTTAAAAAATCCACAGGTTAACTTCGATGAAATATGTCGAACGGTTACGCAAGGGACAATGCAAATAGAATTTAATAATTCTATTTAACTTGATTTCATCTGTTCTCAATATATTTTTTCTAGGTGTTTCCTTGTTTAATCTCGTTACAAATGACATGTAGTGAACCCATCTATGGGGCGTGCATTCATCAATAGATGTATATTCGTATCTGTCAAAATCTTTGAAATATAAATCATATGTAATAGGCATTTATCACAATTTATCAATTTCAATCATAATTTACATTACAGATGTAAGGGTTCTAATCTAGTGTTAACATATTATTCTCCATGACGTCATGATATTGAAGTATTTCATATTTACTTATGAAATGTATGTCTTGCCAACTGTTGAACTCCTTCAGCTAAACTTATCTGAAAATGTTTATTATATTTCTAAGATCTTTAATGGCCACTTTTCAAATTGGTTATAAATAAGATATTGTAATCTAAGGATAACCACACGAGTATTTGTTATTTACTTAACTAATGTTTGTCTATTTATTTTGTCTCTGTGAGCTACTAGAGCTATATTAACGTTAAATATCACGCCGATGACCACTGTGCTTAAGACAGCCAAAGAAGTATAACAAACCTAACAAACTATCATAACAAACATTTTTGGGGCAAAAATAAATAACCGTCTTAGGATAGGATAGAAAAAAAACAACACATACATGGGCAAATAGCTTTTACGAACCTAACAGTAATTATGAATGTGTTAAAATCTACCAACACAAAATACAAAAGTATCCAAGTTGCATAACATACAGTAAAACTTTGTTATGCTGTACAGCACACGCTTTTCAAGAAGTAAGCCGTTATCCAAAACAGTAAAAAAGAAGTACTATACAAAGAAATATTAAGAAAGAAGGCTTTATCCATTATCAAGGATATCCAACGAGTTTATTCATGGGATGTAGCCTCAGCATTTTAAGGGATTAAACAGTGAAATGCTGTAAAACGCAAGGTAAACTTTCATGACAGACTGCTGGGCTGTTGAAGACCTAGGGACATCAGATTCATCGACAAGTTGCATAATAAACTGTAAATTTTATTTTGCTGTACACTTGTTTCGAGGAGTAATCTCTCATCAGCAGCATTATAATCGAAAAATTTGGAAAGTCATTATCAAAAATAGTTACGAAGAAGTACTCAATGCCAAATTCATTATCAAGGACATCCACCGAGTTCATTAAATGGAATGGATCTTAAAGTGTTTTAAAGGGATTAGAATTTTGATAAAAACAGTACATTTTTACAAATGCAAAGTAATCGTTCATGGGAGACAAGTCTGATTACTTGGCTGGTGAATACCCAAGGGGACCTTTGGTCCACAAGCAGTTGCATTGATCCATGGTACCCAGGTTTAGATTTCTACAAATTTTCACAATTTCAAATCTAAGATAATTTATTTTTGTGGACTAAATTAGATAAATAATTTTTTCTTTTCACGATGTTGTTTAAAAATTTTGACAATGGTTTTTAATATTAACAATGAAGGGATATGGAGTAAATGCAAGCGAGACTAAGCCTCTACAAACAAGTGATTTTTAATAATAGAAAAGCATTGTCCAAAAAAGCTCTGAGTCACGGATATCTTTAACTTTCGCCCTTAAAACATTCTATGCCCGTAACATTGACACAATTGAAAGGTATCACGTGTGTAGCTAGATTTCATGTTGTCACGGTATTGACAATAAGGCTTTGACTTTGCTCTGGATTCTGTCAAAGATAGTGTGAGGGTGCCACATTTTGGTGTTAAGTTTTACATCTAAATGTTTTTTTTTTTTTTGTGAAGAAGCTTTTATTTATCAACAGTTATTTGTGTACAAACACCCCATATTTTAGATCTTTAAAGTAACTGAGGTTTTAAAGTGTGATCAAAAAATCTAATACGTGGTTGGTATAGAGGGATCCAAACTGAGGAAATCTTTATGTAATTGAAAAAACCTTTGCATGTAAAAAGGAAAGATCTAAATGACTCATCTATGTTAATAATTGAGTTGATATGATCTCCTTGATTTCCAATATTAAAAGATGATATGATCTTCACCTGTGCCGAGAGTTAATAGTGGGACACAACATGATACTATGATATAACATGTTTCAAGATTTGATCAGAAAAATATTCTGTATTTTATACCCCCAGATTTGAAAAGTAACAAATTACAATTACTCATTCATGTTCTGATATATTTCTGTTTCATAATATTCAAAAATCGTTGTTTTATTCTCCGACCTGTATATTCTATTGCACAAGTTTTAGTGATAGTTCCCACTGAGTTTATTGATGTATAAAAACAGGCGACACACTCACAAACTGAATAAAGTCCCATGATTTTTATGTAAAGTTTGTGAGTGAAAGGCCGCGTTTACACACCTATAAACTCATCCATAATGGCTTTTATTTCTTATAATTCTAATCATTCGACTTAAAACAATGACGCTGTCTCTGAATTTCACTTCACCATGTACTGCACTATTTAACTTCGGACCGTATTAATGGGCAAGATGAGTTTATCGAGACATAACTCCTCTCTCTTAGTTTTTTAACATCTTTGAGTTAATGGTCTTCGTTTAGATTTTTTATCTGCGCTGAAGAGACATAAGTTAACGAAGTGGCTTTGCAGAAATCAAATTAACAGTAAGTTCGGTATTTAGTTATTTATTTGTTGTTCATGACATTGGCCTTTGAAATTGGACGTTGCATTAACGATTGAAATTATTTAGAAATAACTTCATATCGATGTTTTTGATGATTGTCATTTCAGTATAAATTTAGTGTTCCATTTGTTTTTATTCTAGTTGGATTTGATGCCAACCAGCTGATTCTAAAGTGGTCCGAGATCAATTCGCCAATAGAACTCCAGTTTACAAAATTGCCACAGTTTGAGGTTGTTGGTCATGACTATTGGGAAAAGACTGTTAATCACAGAATAAGAGGTAACAAATGTGTAATAATTGTATGAGTTCAGAGCATATAAAATCTAAAAATTTCAAAAACTTCAACTATGAATACATTCGAGAACCTATAACGTTATAAGATCGGAAGTACAACGGGCGAAACCGAATGGTACTATTAGTTCGATATATAAATGTTTATTTCCACGCTGATATGAAAATTAAAATTATAGAAATTGACTTTATTAAAACTAGAGACAAGGATGCCCCGCTAAAATTTATCACAAAGGATAACCTCATATTAAATCGTAGGTCAAAGACACTAAATTGTCATTAATTTGGGTAGTGCTCATCAAGGCAATTAATTTGATGACATATTATTATCCTATAATGTGTGGTTGTTGAGAAATGGACTTTAACGAAAAACTTAACCAAAGTCACTGAAGCGTAAAATTTAGGTCAAAGCCACCTTATTGTCAATGCTTTGGGTAGTAATCGTCCAGGCAATAACTTTGATGAAATATCATTGTCCTATGATGTGAAGTTGTTGAGAAATGGACTTAAACGTAAAACTTAACAAAAGCCACTGAAGCGTAAAATGTAAGTCAAAGCCACCTTATTGTCAATGATTTGGGTAGTACTCATCAAAGCAATTATTTTGATGAAATAACATTGTCCTATAATGTGTAGATGTTGAAGAACGGACTTAAACGCAAAACTTAACCAACGCCACTGAAGCGTAAAATGTAGGTCAAAGCCACCTGATTGTCAATGATTTGGGTAGTGTTCATCAAGGCAATTAATTTGATGACATATCATTGTCTTATATAATGTAAGCTACGAATAAAAGTGACAACAAAAGTCCGAATCGACCAAAGGAAGACCCAGTAAGGAAAATTCGTATAAAATTCGACTGAATCAGGGAAACACAATCCAACACAGAACATTTTTGGCAAGCTGTCATATTCCCGACTTGGAACGGCATTTTATAAATAAAATGGTGGGTTAAACCAGGTTTAGTAATGCATAAACCTCCCGCTTATATGACGACTAACTATAGCTTCTGTGTGCCCAGATTGTGTTAAATGTCAAAGCCATAATATTGTCAGGGGGCACTACACTATTTCAATACGCCAATGTTTGACAGACCTCGAAAATACTACTATAAAAAATAGTGTCTTTTAATTTGTAGTGACTCCAGCCAATTGATACATGTTATAATCAGCAAGATCATAGAATATTTCTAGGTGAATGACGGAGAGCAAAGAACAGTTGAAAAAACATGATTAAGTTGCGTAACAAGCTAGAACGGATCGAATGAAATACGACCAAATACCGAAAATTCTCTGTAGCGACTACCGGAACGTTTCAATTCAATTTTATTTTCTTATTTGACATACAGCATATGGTTTAAAAGTATTTATTTTATCGTGTTGGTGATCTGTTAACGTAATAACAAGTTCCCGCACCTGGGAAAATTCATTTCTATATTATGTGAATTTTTGAAATCCCGGAATTTAACATACGAGTCAATGGGAGGCCGAATTAGTGGTGTGCCTCCTGTCAAAACCTAGTATTTTTCTCGCATAGGTAAAATGTTTTTGTCGTTTGATGTGCAAGCCTTGTCTCAAACAGGTAAAATGTTTTTGTCGCTCGGTGCACAAATCACACTAAAGTGGCAAATAGTGAAACATCAAGGAAGAAGCCAAAACTTAAACAAAACCGTCTTCAATGAAATATGAATTAAATATTTATCAATCAAATCTGGATGTCGTCCAATAAATTTCTTCAGAAAAACTATTAATCTGCATTTCTCGAAGCCCTGATTTAAAAGTTTACGAATTAAACATCTGTGTCGTTTCAAAAAATCTTGATAGTGACTACATGCTCCAGCGTAACGGATTAATTGTGAAATATATACTCCATACGATGGGGAAGACGGAATATTACTGTCGAGGTGTAGAAAATTTACGATATCAAAATTGAAATCGTCTCTTTTGTCATAATTCGTGTGCTGAGGTTGCCACTGTCGTCAAACTCAAAAGTAAGTCTAAAAACGAAACAGAATGGTCAGTTTCTGTAGTCTCCTTTATTTCAAGTTCTTGGGGATATATTAATGATATATAGTCGGCAAAGTTACTATTATTAAGCGACAAGACATAATCAATGTATCTGTATGAGTAATTAAAGGATCTAGCCTCTTTAATTTTATTTTGTTTGACCAAATTTTGCAAAAACTCTGTTTCGTAAGTGAGAAATTCCAGCATGCTGATCACATGTTCTTCAGTGTAGTATCTTGTGTTATCCTTTGGTACTTTGTTAGTAAAATATGTAGATGTATATGCTAAGGCTACATATTTAAAGCTCTGTCCTTTTTTGTAAGTAAATGCGTTATTGATAAGATCAATCAAACGACTTTTCAATTTTGAATGGTGAAGAGTAGTATAGAGTGTAGAAAATCGAATGTTTTCAACAAGTGGATCTTAGAAAGTGACCGGGTTTTCAAGTTGTTCAGAAGATCTTTAAAATTTTTGAGTATCCACATATGATTGTTGCTACTACGTGAATAAACAGTATTACAGTATTTTTGCTGGCCTTCTTTCACAGCAGTCAAAATCTTAGTTAGGATAATGCACAGTTCTTTGGTAGAACAAATGGAAGATCCGGCAATGTACCGTTGTTTGTACGGCCACTTATGAAGTTTGGGTGTCCAGTACAAACTAGGCAAATTATTAGATTTGTCATTGGTAAAAATGTTTAATGATTCCATAAACGAACACAGTGTTTAGGTCTTGTCATTCAAATTTCATATTTCACCAGCTTTTGCACATTTTCTACATAGTAAATGTATACAAATCAAATCATCTAGAAGGCAGAAGACAACTTGAGATGTCCATGTAGTTATTTTCCAAAATAAAAAAACAGTTAAACTCTATCATTTTTCCTGTTGGCTTGATAACATGGGTTTCATCTGACTTATTGTATTGGTAGTATAAAACATAGTTTGTTTTTTTTTATTTATAAAACTAAAAACATTGCATCTATTAAGTATAATACAAGTATAAAATATTTATGTTGTTTACTGTAACGAAAAATTAGAAACTCATAATTTTAGAGTAAACAATCAATTTTCGCTAAGTGAACAGTATTCAAAGTGAGTTAGTATAATTAAACATTAATAAAGGTGAATAACAAAACACCGAAGTTACTGCAAATTTAGTACCTGTAGTTAAACGTGGATATCCGGGGCAAAGAGTTTTGATTTGCCTTTGAAAAAGAGGGGAAATGGGTAGGGCAGGAAATTTAGCCTTCTATACGCCCCAGTCAATCTGTTCTTTTATGTAGAAATATTAAAAGAACTTGAGGACTGAGCTCCTGAATTTAATCAGGTACGTGCTAATATTGAATCAAATCTTTAACTTCATATTTTCCTCAATTTTTATTGGGTACTTAAATGTGCAAGAAATTTGTAAGAAATTCGTTGATTTATATTTTCTGAGTCTTCCACAATTATCATGGGAGAAAACATTTTTATTCAGCTTTGCCAGGAAAATATTTTTTCACTGCTTTAACTGCAGCATGTTAAACCACTAATAAATGAAAGAGAATATGCATATCTATTTGATTTTGGACATCTGTTTTACAAATTTCTTGTCAAGTCATATCAATCTGTTATTATGTTTTCAGGTAATTTTAGCAGCTTAATAGCAGAGTTTCAGTTTAGACGGAACATAGGCTATTATGTTGTACAAATGTACATCCCTACTTTACTTATCGTCATGCTCTCATGGGTATCTTTTTGGCTGAATGTAAACTCTGTCCCTGGAAGAGTAACTTTGGGTGTGTTGTCTGTTCTCACTATCTCCACACAGAGTTCCAGTGTAAATGCCTCACTGCCAAGAGTATCATATACAAAGGCAATCGACATTTGGATGGCTACGTGTTTGGTGTTCGTATTTGCAGCACTCATTGAATTTGCCATTGCAAATGTCCTAACAAGAAAAGGTTCACATAAAGGAATTATTATGAAGAAGCTGATAAAGTTGGCGAAGGAAATTCGCGAAAAGGCTTTGGACAGAAATAATCAAGGTGTTCTGGGATCAAAAGATGCAGATGGACTCCGGCATAGAGGAAGTGTTAGTTCAGAGGAAACAAATGGCAGTAAAAAGGAGGTATTCATATTTTGAAGATATAATATTATTTAAAAAACAAAACAAATGAACATTGGCAACAAGTCAAGCTCACTTTGAAATTCAATTATATATCTGAACATATCTCACAAATTAAACATAGCATGATCAACAATTTCTCTATGGAATCAACAATTATTAAAAAAAAAACAAGAATATGTGTCTAACCGACACAATGCCCCGCCTCACACCTATTTCTAGCAATGCCATATTTCATGATCAGTGAGGCAAGGGTAAATATTTGTTGTTTTTTTTTATTCATACCCTAATGTATATTTATATGAAGTTTCACAATAATAGCATACATCCTTCACAGAAAGAAAACAAACTTCAAACTAAGGGTAAAGCTCATACTACCCCCCTTTTATCCAAGATAAATGAAGCATGAAGTTGGAAGCGAGGATAGTTTGTATTATGATTTTTGTTTAATTTAACCCTGATGTGTATTTATACAAAGTTTCATGATAATAGTATACATCCTTCATAGAAGAAATAAACTTCAACCTAAGGGTAAACCTCATACTATCCCCTTTTTCATGATCAGTGAATCATGAAGTTGGTAGCCGGGATAAATTTTTATTATGATTTTTGTAATTATACCCTAATGGCATCGACCACTGGGTCGATGCCACTGCTGGTGGACTGTAAGTCCCCGAGGGTATTCACCAGCCCAGTAGTCAGTACTTCGGTGCTGACCCGAAAGCCGATTTTATTTGAAACCTTACAATATCTAAATTTTTGTAAATTTTGTTCAAAACTAAGGAGTATCTCCCTCATGCAAAGCTCTGTCCTTAGCTGATTTTGGCTTTATATTTAGATCCTATTGGTTATTTGTTCTCTATCAGTTTTTAAATATCTTTGAGTTTATGGTCTTCCAAACGTTTAGAATTTATCTGCACTGAAGGGACATAAATTGTCGAAATGCGCATATACAGAAGTTAAATTCACAGTAACTTCGGTATTTAGTTATTTGTTACCACTGGGTCGATGCCACTGCTGGTGGACTGTTAGTCCCCGAGGGTAATCACCAGCCCAGTAGTCAGTACTTCGGTGCTGACCCGAAAGCCGTTTATATCTGAAACCTTACAATATCTAAATTTTTGTAAATTTTGTTCAAAACTAAGGAGTATCTCCCTCATGCAAAGCTCTGTCCTTAGCTGATTTTGGCTTTATATTTAGATCAAATTGGTTATTTGTTCTCTATCAGTTTTTACATATATTTGAATTTATGGTCTTACAAACGTTTAGATTTTATCTGCACTGAAGAGACATAAGTTATCGAAATGCGCATATGCAGAAGTTAAATTCACAGTAACTTCGGTATTTAGTTATTTGTTACCACTGGGTCGATGCCACTGCTGGTGGACTGTTAGTCCCCGAGGGTATTCACCAGCCCAGTAGTCAGTACTTCGGTGCTGACTCGAAAGCCGATTATATTTGAAACCTTACAATATCTAAATTTTTGTAAATTTTGTAATTTTGTTCAAAACTAAGGAGTATCTCCCTCATGCAAAGCTCTGTCCTTAGCTGATTTTGGCTTCATATTTAGATCAAATTGGTTATTTGTTCTCTATCAGTTTTTACATATATTTAAGTTTATGGTCTTCCAAACGTTTAGATTTTATCTGCACTAAAGAGACATAAGTTGTCGAAATGAGCATATGCGGAAGTTAAATTCACAGTAACTTCGGTATTTAGTTATGTGTATTTATACAAAGTTTCATAATAAAAGCATACATCCTTCACAGAAAAAAACTTCAACCTGAGTGTAAACCTGGCTTGGGACGGCCTAGGCGGGGCATAAAAATCATCCGCTTTACTCTGTTGGAAACATAATAAATGTAAAATTCAAAATTTAGAACATGAGGACACATTAATTTTAAACAATGACAGGGAGTAAAAAATATATAAATATCAGAATAGGAGATAGCAAATAATGGGAGCATAAAAAGTAAAACTCAGGGGAAAAAAGCACATAAAGTTAAATAAAAATGAGGACCATAATACATTAGAGAAAAGACATAAAAAACATATTTATTTGAACAACGATATGCAGTATAATAAAAGATGGAATTTGATATGATTTTATTGTAGTGGATTGGAGTAGAAAACGGTTAACTTTGAAATAATTTTTCGGCAATGTATCGTTGACACTGAGTTAGGTTTTCAACTAAATCAGATTTTAGATATGTCTAATGTAAACTGACGACAAAATGCAAGGTCTCGAAAGCTGGAACAACATCGCTTAGTAATAGCCCTTTGTACTACAATACTTACCAATTTCTTTTCCAAAGACGGGCGACCAAATACTAGAAATTATCATTAATTAATCTAGAAGCGATACAATTTGTCAGAATTGTGATATTCAGGACTCAAAGAAAAATATGGACTTTATTAAAATTTAGAAAAATGCATGCTTTGAGTTGTTATTACTCCCCTTTGGGTCGTTGTCTCTTTGACACATTCCCCGTTTCCCTTCTTTTTCCTATGGTTTGCGAATAATAAATAAATGAAAGATTTTAAGTCTTAAATGCACAAATGTTGTAACGTTTGATGTCTGTTGTGTGTATGTTGTGTGTATGTGAGGTTTACTGGCAACCATGTGATTAGATGTGTCCAGTTCGTAGATGTTATCCTCCAGATACACCAGCTGTCATTTATTATGACGATGAGATACAGAGGACAAGAACACTCTTCCAAATATATTCAACAAATTTTAGAGTTCTTTTTACCACTTTCTTGACTCAAGCGATAGCTCACACTTTTGCTATACTTGAACAGTTTTGACCATTTCGGTCATTTATGTCTCATTATTCCAGAAAAAGATATGTAAAGAGTCATTTACAACAAAATAAATGATGTAATAATACAGTTAAACATAAAGACGGGTAAATTGCAAAAAGATAGAGATATTCTTTACTTAGAACAACTGCAGTAGAATAATGAATGAACAAAAGGGCGGGTTTATTACAAAAATCATCGTCAAGAGATCTGGTGAAATGAGAAAAATAGAACAACAAATCCAAAAGATATCCACAGAAAATGCCAAACAAAATACAACAGTCCAAACTGAGGCAGTTACAGGGTCAACACCAATGAAAACCAAGAGTTAAATCAGATGCTTTAGAGAATTAAGCACATCTTGCTCCGTATCACTCGTCACACTGTCAGTCAACTGAAATTATATACTTTTCGAATATTAGTTTTTCGGACAATAATCAAGATGATGAAATACTAAATGTACATAAGAATTTGTACAAATGTACACTTCATTATTGTTTATAAAAGAATAAAAATCAATTAACCGCTACATACATCGGCAAACGAAAACCAGATCAAAAAGTGAGAAGGAGAAAACTCAAAAATCCCAAAACACTGTAATTCATATTAAACAAAAATTAAGACAACTTCACATGGACAAAACAAATAAACAAAATCACACAAGAACGCCACAAGAAAACTAAAGCATTGGCAGTGTGAACCCCAGAAGAACTGGGGCTGCTTAGACGGGTAGAATAAATTGTATAGTTGTAACAGCTCGGTATTAATTTTGAATCTGTAAAACGATTCCCCGTGCGAGAGATGTATGCTCTCTATATTTTTCAGTTATGGTGTACTTGTGCGTGAGAGAATTTCTCATATGGATATACTATTGATACTTTTAAATTTTGGCAATTATTTTTGTAATTTTCGAAATGTAATCCAGACCACCTGTTTTAAGTGCCCACATCTCACTATTTTATAACGCCAAGTTTTCTTACATTCGACTTGATGAGTGCCCTGTGTTTGTCTATATGTTGTAGTTGTCCACTAGCTTAAGACACTAGTGCTTTTGTCGGGCAAAGGATGACAGTGATTGTAAGAGCACTTTGCCAGTTTAATTGATGTTTGTTGACAATCCCGCACCCATGACCAAGAAAGACATGGATGTAGCGTTGCTCGACAATTAGCAAAGAATTCCGCTTAAACCGGTGCTAGGGGCCGTCTTGAACTTACTATGAGGTATGAGCAAAGCTCATTGTTGAAGGTCTCATGGTGACTTCAAGATGAAGAACAACAATAAAAGCGTTGTTCCTTGGCTTGTTTTTTACCATGTATTTGTAGAGACTTTGTCTCATGTGCATTTACTCCATATCCTTTTATTCACCTTATACATATTTAAACAAATATTTAACTCTAACTTTACTTTTTAGACGGTTCTGAAGATGGACAGTGGTGTACAACTACAGAAACAAAGGTCTGAAGTGGAGGATAAACCCGCGTTTGATAAAGGCTTGTTATATGCCATGTATTGTGATGTGGCTTCCAGAATCTTATTCCCAGTTGCATTTACAATATTTAATGTCGTTTATTGGGTACACTTTATCAAAATCTTAAACTATTGATATTACATGTTTGACATTCAAACTCTTGGCTGTATGATTTAATGTAGCTTTATAACTTTACAAATGTGAAAAATGTATTTTTGTTATGCAGACATATACATGTAATGAAAAACACAATATTTAAAATAGAGGAAGAAAATACTGTATTATATAATTTGCAATGTACCAAAACGGAATATCCAGATAAACAATGATTATTAAAGTGCAGGGACATTTATCATTTTGTGTACAGTTTTTATTATGTTTTGTTCATATGTCATTTTCTGTATATAGTTTAATGTTCACTTGTTAGATTATTTTGTTATCGATTCATTCCAGTTTTTTTTTTGCGACGTAGACGAGAATAGATAATTTTATACATGTTCCGATCAAAGGGCGACAACTGTAGCAGTGTTGTTGAAATAAATAAAATTACCTTTCTTTGTACGTATTATTTTCCCTAAGTAAGCTACATATTTTTCATTTAGTGATTTTTGTCTGATTGTTAATGCCACGTGCATGACGTGAGATATTTCCAGTAAATCGTATAATTTTTTTCACCTGTTTGTGTAGATAAATATAAAATTACACGAAATATGATGTATGAGAAAATTAAGGATGTTGGAGACAAATGGAAAGAAATTATCAAATGTGGTCTTATGAACGCTACAGGTGCGAAAATGTTCCTTTCTGAAACAACGGCAGTAGAATACCGAAGGAACAACGGGTGATGATCACAAAAATTGCAGTCCACAGACATGGCAAAAACGGCAACAGAGAAAAACAAAGACAAAGCAAGGATGTGAGACAGCCACAATGCACGGAAACAAAAAAACGACATGAAGAACTAAGGAACTCACGATGTGAACTCGCATGAAAACCGGGAGTGACATCAGGTGCTCCGGAAGGGTAAGCATGTCCTGCTCCGCTAGCGGCACCCGCCACACTATCTGTGTGTGAAAAGCACAAACTTGACAGACTCACAAACCATATATAACTTTTGGATAGCAGGGTCAGATACTGACACTTGTAGTCAACATCCCTATTTTTCTATTGCATTTATCCGAATTGTTGAAATTGACAATACAGATACCCTACTTACTTAATCACCATAGTCATGAACAGAACGAAACAAAACTTGGTTTAAATCGAAGATGCAAAAGGTGCAAGGAGTCTTAGATTGTCTGTAATGTTGTTACTCTGCAGAGAGATCAATGTTTTTGCTGTAAGGAAGAAATGCCAAACGATTTTGTTGTGATTCATTATAAGTTTCTATGATGAATGACATTGGCAAAATAGATTTAGATAGGTCTAGAAGTTAAAAACCTTCAGGAATTTAAAGTACTGTCAGTTTTTGTATTTCTAAAAGAATCTAAATATTATACTCCTATCTTGATCTTGATATATCAATAAATCAAGGAAAGTTAAACACTAAGGTTTATGATAAAAGGGATGATTTCTCCGTCCCTATAGTTAATTTTCCCATCTCGACGGCGATGTTCCGTTAGCCCCTTCTTACGGGGTCTACATTTCACAACTTGTTCGATATGCAGGAGTATGTAGTGATGTTTGTATCTTCAACGACCGAAATCTTTGTCTCACTTAAAAACTTCTGCATCAAGGGTTTAGATATTATAAATTGACCAAAAAAACATTCTCTATTTTTTATAGATACATTGACTTATTAAGGAAATTTTGTTCTACATGCAAGGCTCTTATACATCAGGGCATTTCACATCCAAACTTCTATGGCAATATCATTTACAAAGCGCATAAATTCAAAAATTGTCCTTCCAAACTTATTAATCCGTTGAACAAACTTATTCATAAAGGATATAAAAACAGCATTGTTGTTAAATCTTTACTTCTGGTTTTTGTCGGCAAAAATATTGATCATCTCCTAAATGCTTAACACCATAACTAAATTTAAACAATTTTTCATATTGGCAGTATTTGGCATTGCACAATACCATGTTCTTCTTTCATAATTGATGATGTTGTTATACCAAATCTATTTAGAAGTATTTCAATTGAAGTTTCATATGTAAGAAGGCTTGATATCATAGTCAATGGAAATTATGTCCTTAGCTAGCTGTCAGTAACTGCGAGCATTTGTCCGGGCAGTATCTGTGTGTATTGTCTTCATGTTGTATGTACGTCATTGTAAGGGTACTCGTCTTGATAAGTTGGACTTTCTAGGTTGATTTTTACTGTGATTCTTTTTGTGTATTTATTTTTAGCCATTCACCACACATAGAGGGGGGGGGGGTGGATCCATGAAAACGAGTTTAACCCCACCGCAATTTTNATGTGGTTTGTTTCCATTGATTTATTCACTTTTTTACCTTTTTGGGGCCATTTAGGGCTTGCTATATGGTGTGAAGTTCTTCACTGTGTTGAAGACCGTACGGTGACCCCTAGATACATTGTTTTGGGTCGTTTTAACCAGGATATGGGATGTTGTCTCCTTGGCATTTACCCCATTTCCTTTCTTTTACATATTGACTCTCGGGGACCGTGCAATAGTGCGAAGGTTCATTGGTCCGAAGGTTCATTGGTCCGAAGGTCCATTAGTCCGAAGGCCCATTGGTCCGAAGGTCCATTAGTCCGAAGGTCCATTGGTCCGAAGGTTCATTGGTCCGAAGGTAATTTTTCGGCTTTAATTAAGAAATATAGGGGAAAATTGATCATGTTTGAAAACTTTAATTATGGCATGCAAAAAGAATATGCCTAACCTGAACTAAAATCACTTAAAGCGAAGTATTACTGTTCTAGGCTAGGTACATAAATAATTAAGACAAGGCATGCATACTTGTATTTTAGGCTTAGAATAAATAGGCTAAACAAAATAATATTCAAGTCTAGGCAAAAAATATTTTAGTCGAGGCAAAATAATATTTAAGTCTAAGCATAATAACCCCCCCCCCCCCCCCCCCCCCGACTCACTGTAAACTAAGTTTAGGATGTATAAAGGAATCGTCCTTTCTTTCTGTCTGTGTCTACGATTACCTCCTCTTAAACAATTTGAGGGATCCTAATGAAACTTTACACAAAGTAAGAAAAAAAATGCAGATGTGCATGAAGAAATCTGAATTATGTCCGTCGCCATGAAGGGGAGGTAACTGGACTTTGACTTTTCATCGAATTGCCTCGTAAGCGCAACTCCTCTTGCAGGGGAGATGATACGACATTTTGTTAATTTTTTTGAAAATGTGGATTTCGGAGGTATGCCGAAGTCATTATGAGTAAGCATAACGGCTCATTATGAGTGAGCATAGTGTATAAAAAGTCAAAGATTGTAGGCGAGGTGATGGGGTTGTTTTAGACATCGAATATAGTGACTATATTAGTATACAATGCCAAATTCTAGAATTTCAAGTTCCTTTCGAAATTACTACTTAATTGTTTCTTTGGACAATTTAATCTAATGTGGAGAAATAAAGACATGCATTTTTACGCCGTACAGTGACATTCTTTGTCGTGCATCGCTTTTGTCATCCTTTATTGATCCCCAAATGTGTACCGTATGCGTTTCAATTAGCTTTACCTCACTTTCATGGGGACTTTCCTTTACACTGCAAACACAGACATTTGGGCATTACTTATGCTAACCCAAATAGCATTGAACTTTTAAATGTCTCGGTGCATAATCTTTATTCCGAGTTTTACGAAATGGCGGCAAACAACCTTAAGTCTATATTTGAACTTTCTGTGAAAGGTACAAGAAGATGCTCATTATAAACTGGAATGCCTTTACAGATTGCACAGTTTGCATGCCGCCATATGAAACGTATAGTAATTAAACAATCAGACAAGATAGGTAATCGCCGAAACTGCTACATGAAAGCTGGAAACTTTTACCTCCCTTTTCTAATATTATACCAGGGTGTAGGAAATCAGATATAATAGCCCGGAATACCTGATCCCTCAGCAGCAACATATTGCAGAGGCCGATGGACATGTTCTTCAATTTGCAGACAAACCTCCTTAACAGGGATGGTGATAATTAAGAGTAATGTTCACTGAACAAAAAAAAAAAAGAAAGAAAGAAAGATAAACCGATTTATCTCACCAATCAAATTTTACAACAAACTGCAAATATCCAAGACACATTAACAGAAAATGTCTGGCCCCTTCTCAGTTTGGACAATCTAATTTCACATTAAGTCAAGAACAATGATAATGACCTTGAAATAAACAAAATAATTTGGTAAGGTTCCGTGTAACTTAGTGTCTCGACTGCTCACTCCACTGTCATTATAATTTGGCCTTAATTAAGATGGGGTTACTAAGTAGAATTCCAAAAATAAATGGTCTTTGAGAGTATCAGGAAATTTACCAAAATTGAATTAAAAAATTTTGACTTAACTTCACCCAAAAAGCATGGTTTCTAATACGGATTAAAAAATTGCTTGTCTTTGAGAGTTTCGGGAAAATTACCTAAATTGGATTTTTTTTTTTAAATCTTGCCATTGAAAATATTTGTTTACCAATGTGTACCACATTTCTTGATTCTCAGTTTTCAGAATTATCTTTCATAATTATGAAATAATTGCTAAAATATTTGATTGTGCGCAAAAATTTTAAAAATGGTTAAGTCTTGGACATTTTCAGGGAATTAACCAACGTTGGGACCAGAATAAAATTCGAAAGCTTATTCCTCATCTACGGACTATATGCAACAATATTTCATCAAAATTAAATTCCTTTATCCCATTTTTGTTTAATCATTCCTAGATTGAAAATTTAGCCAAATTCATTGATGCGCAAAATATAGGTCAAGGTGACGTTATTCTGGTACGGATGTTGGTTACCAAAGATGGAATCACTTACCTATCATCATCTGTCTATGGTATGTACGTGCTGAGATATGGTGCAAACCAAATATTTTGACAGAAAAAAAGCTAACTAATCAGTCCAACTAATGGCAAAAGATGGGAGATTGGTAGTTTCATTTTTATAAACTTGGTTTTCAATAATTCGAATGCACTGAATTTTATGTCAAAATTTTATTGATATTGAAGATGATTTGCAAAATTAATCAAAGTTAAAAAAAAAAGTTTAATATTTGGGTTACCTAAAGATTTACGACGAACGTCCGAATGATATGGTCGCTTGTCTCGTCTTCGCGATATTCGTCACAGGCGAGACAAAATTATAATAAAGGGCTACGCCGAGCGCAGCATGATACGACCGCAGCATGTCGACCACTGAAATTTGAACAAGTGTAATTGAAAGTGAGTGTGGACATACTAAAGAGCTTGACAATAATTGCATGGACACAATTAGGGGATTGACTCAGTAATTAGCTGGACACAAACTAGGGAAAATGAAAATTAGCCCTTATGACTCCTTATGGTTCCTCTTTGACCGCTTATAGCTCGAAAACGGTAAGAGCTACACCAAATCAATTGACATACTACTGAAAGCTTATATCAAGTGGAATCATGAGAAAAAAAAAATCCCATCGAATTCAGACGAAAAATAAAAATTTCACGTAATCTGCAAGTTTGCAGTTTTGGCCCCTTCGACCTCTTATAGCTCGAAAATAGTAAGAGCTACGACAAATCCGTTGACATAATACTGAAAGCTTATATCAAGAGGAATCTAAAGAAAAAAATCCCATCAAAATCCGATGAAAAATAAAAATTTTAGGTAATCTGCAAATTAGCAATTTGGCCCCGTTTGGCTCCTTATAGCTAGGTAAGCAAACCAGTTACCAAAAATCTAATAGCAGAGTGAGTGCAGTGTTAATTTTTCATAAGCAATCCATTGAAAAAACTATCAAAATTGGACAAAATTTTTTTTTTTTTTTTGATTTGCCCCTTTTGGACCCCATTTATCTCGGGAACGGTACATGCTACGTGAAATCCGTTGGCATACTGCTGATTGGAAATTCCTCAGGAGCACAATGAAAGAAACCTCATCAAAATCCGATTAATAATAACGATTCTACAAATATGTGAAAACACCCAATTTAACCCTCTTTGGCCTTTTTTTTAAAAAACGGGTGGGGCCACAATGACCAAAACAACTGCAAGCCCTCCTTTTGTACCAAAGAACATTACGTAATAATTTCATAAGGATTGATCTACTGGGACAAAAGTTATTAACCAAAAACAAAAATGTCTACAGACGACGACGACGACAACGACGACGACAGCATCATACCTATTTACGACCGCAAAAATTTTGCGGTCGTATAAAAACTTATCATGGATAAAACGTTCTAAAAGATAAAATCTCATTCCAATTTAAATTTGCAATTCCAGTGGTTGCAAATCTTGTTCCGCCATTTTTTAGGGCTACAAAGGAGTGTGAATAACCAAAATGTGCGGAATCGCATGGGACTTAACAAAATCATAATTGTAACTCAATATCCTAGCATGATTTTACACTAAGGCAATTTAAAAAACGTGGGAATTTCAAATTTACATGGGAAGGTGCAATTTCTTATGGGATTTCAGGATTTCCCATTGGATTTTTAAATATTCCCATGGGACTTTTAAAATTCCCATTGGATTTCTTTAATTTCCCATGGGACTATTTTTCTCCGATGGGAATATTTCAAAATCCCATGGGGAAAAAGTAAAATTCCATGGGAAAATGCATTTTCTTATGGGATTATGAAATTCCCCTGTTTTTTAAATTGTAATTGTGGAAAAGAGTGCTAAAATATCAACTTACGTACTAATATGATTTTCGCATGTCCGATGAAATTCCGCATATTTTGGTTATTAACACTAAATGACAGGTCTAAAAAATGGCGGTATCAGATTTGCAATCATTGGAATTGCAAATTTAAATTGGAATGAGTTTAAAGATTCCCTTTCCTGATTTTATACATGCATACTATAAAAAGGGCTAAAAATGAACAAACTTAACCCTTAACTGCAAAAAGACACGGTCGCCTTTAATAGTTTTACAGACTTCAGTATGGTAGGATGGGGTCTTGAATTGTGCCGCTTTCTTTTAAAATCTCATGGTTTGAAATATTAATGTCTATCTTTCTTGAAATATTTTATCAAGCCATTATACACGATTCGGCCGACTTTCGGAACAATAGATCTTCCGACTTTTGTACCTTCTGACTAATGAACCTTCGGACCGATGGGCCTACGGACTAATGGACCTTCGGACCAATGGGCCTTCGGACTAATGGGCCTTCGGACCATTGCTACGGCCCCTTGACTCTCGGGTTTCCTGCTAGACTATTAATCATTTTAGACATTTTTTGTTACATTACCATGATCAAAAGAATAACAAATGCCCAAATTTATTACTTGTACTCGTGGAACACCATATTAAAACAGATGTTTATGTCTGCTTTTGAACTCATTTTACATTAGAAAACAGACACTAGTGTCTCTCCAAGGGTTAATGAAATCATAAGGAAATAAAAAAAAATGCGGAAAATTTGTATTTCGCAAATGGTAGATGGCACAATTGAAGTTTCATTTATAAACTTGATCGAGTTAAGGGTGATTTTTATGTCGGATAAAAATGCACATCTCTACACGCGATTAACAATGAAGGGATATGGAGTAAATGCACATTAGGAAAAGCACTACAATAAATGATTAAACCAAGCAGTGGAACAACGCTTTTATTGTTGTTATTTATCTTGAATTCACCATGTGGACTTCAACAATGAGCTGCACTCATACCTCATATGCAGAACATAAATTTATAACAGTAACTTCTGTATTAAGTTATTCATAGCAAGTTCAGCCGGGACGGCCCCTAGCATCCGTTTTAGTGGAATCCATTGCTAAATGTCGAGCAACGCTACATTCATGTATCTTCTCATTTGTTGATGGGTTCAGGGTTGTTTACAAACATAAAATTAACTGGCAAAGTGTTCTTACAAATGTTTTCATCCGTTGTCCGACAAAAAAACTTATAAAAAGACAATCACAACGTATATGTCCGATGGCATTGGTAATAGGCACAGGTAACATCGGAAAAATCCTAGAAATTCAAAGACACAAAAAATTTTAATAGTTAATTTCAAATTCTCTGTTTAAAAGTCAGTTGGTTGGTACAGGAGACATTGCCATATACATATATGGATATTCATTAGGATCAAGTGGAAATGGCATTTAATACGCCCAAAGTTGACATTTTGTTAAACCAAATATTAAATCATATCAAATATCAATGATATTTTGACACAATATTCAATTAACTTCAATATTATATCACAAATAAACAATGAAAGGATATGGAGTAAATGCACATAAGACAAAGTCTCTACAAATACATGGCAAAACAAGCAAAGGAACAACGCTTTTATTATTGTTCTTCATCTTGAAGTCTCCATATTTTAATGTCTTATTAGTTTGATATATATATACCTGTCATAAACAGTCACCAATATATGAAATACAAAACACTGTCTCCTACCATTCCAAAGTCCAAGTTTATACAAAATGACATAAAACTTATATTGTAATAGTAAAATTTAACACATTTTTTTCAATACAACTTCTGTAGATACTTATAGGTGAGATTATTGTTTCTATAAACTATTTAAACAAAATATAATTTAACATTTGTTTTGACAATTTACCAAATCTTTATGTGCCAAGGTCAATGTTATGAGGTCAAATATTACCAAAGTAGACAATCAAACTACAAAGTAATTGTAAAAAAAAATGACACAAAAGCTGATATCTGATAAAACAACGGCAGTAGAATACCGAAGGAACAAAGCACAAGATTACATAAATCAAAGTCCTGATACAAGGCAAAATCAAAAACACCAGAAGACAGAAGACCAAAGACACTACATGCCCACAAAACACACGAACACTACATATAGTGACATCAGGTGCTCCGGAATGGTAAGCATGTCCTGCTCTGTATACAGCACCCGTCACATTGTCAGTGGGTTAATCCAGGGTAAAGTCAAAACCGGTAATGTCAAATCAAGGAAGACGTGAATCTAGCTGAAAATGTCAGTTTTCATTTGTGACAATTTTCATTTGTGACAAAATTGAGAGCATTGCAGTTGTTAAATATTTCCTTTCTATATATTTAGATGCTTTTTGGCAATAAAAAGTAGTGGTATTCGCCACCTATTACAATTATATTACATAATTAACATTTTCCCTATTCTCTTGCAATGTCTTGCTGAATCAAAAAAGTAAAAATATCTTCTAGTAAATTGAAATATTTTTCAAACGCATGGATTTAGAGTTTTGGGAATATTATCTATATCCGAATGCCAAACTGGTTTTGTAAACTTTCGTATGTTGAGTTTTAACCAGATTTTGTTTAATAATGTATGAATGCAATACTGCATTGATTGAAAATGTTTTCAGTAGAACTCGTCCACTATGATGGATTTCTTTGATCACGCGACTTGTATAACAGTAACGTATAAACACTACGACTGTTAAAGTTTAGATTATATTCTTTGTCGAAATATAGGATATCTACGGAATATTCCTAAACTTTAAAAATCTAGACAACCAAGTCTTCATTGTTTTAATTCAAAATGTAATAATGAAAAATATTTCTATACTCATAGAAGTGACGTTTATAGATTTGCAAGCTGGGTAAACAATACAAAACATATTCATATTAAAACGACAGCTGGACTTCTTTTGTTCTATTTGAAGTACGTTTCTGTCTGTTCTGTATTTGCGATACAAATANGTCCACTTTCATTTGGGATACTGACACGTCATATCTTTCAATGATGCTATGGTGACGGCCATAGAATTTCTTGAGGGATGAAATTAACAAAGGTTGAACAAATCCCTGACTAAGCAGCTTTATGGACAATGTTTTTGCTCTGTTCAAAAAATCACTGTACAAACTACAAGCTCGACAGTAACGAATCAACTGTGAAATGTACACTCCATAGGCTTGGGAGGTAGATATCTTTCTGCTAAGAAAGGGAAAGTTCACAATGGGGAAATTAAAATCATCACGTTTGTCATATAGCTTAGATTTCAAACGTCCATCTTCGTCAATATACAATAAAAGATCTAGGTACGAAGCTGAAGTAGGTGTTTCAGTTGTTTCTTTAATTTGAAGCTCATTTGGATAGATCTGATGTAAATAATCCTTAAATTTAGGATTATTAAGAGGAAATCTTTATGCAATTGAAAAAAGCTTTGCATGTAAAAAGGAAAGATCTAAATGACTCATCTATGTTAATAATTGACTTGATATGATCTCCTTGATTTCCAATATTAAAAGATGATATGATCTACACCTGTGCCGAGAGTTAATAGTGGGACACAACATGATACTATGATATTACATGTTTCAAGATTTGATCAGAAAAATGTTCTGTATTTTATACCCCCAGATTTGAAAAGTAACAAATTACAATTTCTCATTCATGTTCCGATATATTTCTGTTTCATAATATTCAAAAATCGTTGTTTTATTCTCCGACCTGTTTAAATTTGTTTATATATTCTATTGCACAAGTTTTAGCGATAGTTTCCACTGAGTTTATCGATGTGTAAATGCAGCCGACACACTCACAAATTGAATAAAGTCCGATGATTTTTATGTAAAGTTTGTGAGTGAAAGACCGCGTTTACACACCCATAAACTCCTCCATAATGGCTTTTATTTCTTATAATTCCAATCATTCGACTTAAAACAATGTTGTCTCTGAATTTCACTTCACCATGTAGTGCACTATTTAACTTCGGACCGTATTAATGGGCAAGATGAGTTTATCTAGACATAACTCCTCTCTCTTAGTTTTTAAACATCTTTGAGTTAATGGTCTTCGTTTAGATTTTATCTGCGCTGAAGAGACATAAGTTAACGAAATGTTTTTGCAGAAATCAAATTAACAGTAATTTCGGTATTTAGTTATTTATTTGTTGTTCATGACATTGGCCTATGTAATTGGACGTTACATTAACGATTGGAATTATTTAGAAATAACTTTATATCGCTGTTTTTGATGATTATCATTTCAGTATAAATTTAGTGTTCCATTTGTTTTTTCTAGTTGGATTTGATGCGAACCAGCTGATTCTGAAGTGGTCCGAGATCAATTCGCCAATAGAACTCCAGTTTACAAAATTGCCACAGTTTGAGGTTGTTGGTCATGACTATTGGGAAAAGACTGTTAATCACAGAATAAGAGGTAACAAATGTGTAATAATTGTATGACTTCAGTGCATATAAGATCTAAAAATTTCAAAAACTTCAACTATGAATACATTCGAGAACCTATAACGTTATAAGATCGGAAGTACAACGGGCGAAACCGAATGGTACTATTAGTTCGATATATAAATGCTTATTTCCACGTTGATATGAAAATCAAAATTATAGAAATTGACTTTATTAAAACTAGAGAATGTAAGATACGGATGCCCCGCTAAAAGATTTATCACAAAGGATAACCTCATATTAGAATGTAGGTCAAAGCCACTTAATTGTCATTAATTTGGGTAGTGCTCATCAAGGCAATTAATTTGATGACATATTATTATCCTATAATGTGTAGTTGTTGAGAAATGGACTTTAACGCAAAACCTAACCAAAGTCACTGAAGCGTAACATTTAGGTCAAAGCCACCTTATTGTCAATGCTTTGGGTAGAAATCGTCTAGGCAATAACTTTGATGAAATATCATTGTCCTATGATGTAAAGTTGTTGAGAAAAGGACTTAAACGTAAAACTTAACAAAAGCCACTGAAGCGTTAAATGTAGGTCAAAGCCACCTTATTGTCAATGATTTGGGTAGACTCATCAAAGCAATTACTTTGATAAATAGCATTGTCCTATAATGTGTAGATGTTGAAGAATGGACTTAAACGCAAAACTTAACCAACGTCACTGAAGCGTAAAATGTAGGTCAAAGCCACCTGAATGTAAATGATTTGGGTAGTGCTCATCAAGGCAATTAATTTGATGACATATCATTGTCCTATAATTTGTAATTGTTGAGAAATGGACTTTAACGCGAAACTTAACCAAAGTCACTGAAGCGTAAAATGTAGGTCAAAGATACCTAATTGTCACAGATTTAGGTAGCACTCATTAAGGCAATTAATTTGATGAAACATCATTGTCCTATAATGTGTAGTTGTTGAGAAATAGACTTAAACATAAAACTGAACCAGAGTCACTCAAGCATGAAATATAGGTCAAAGAGTCAAACTACCTAGTGATCAATGCAGTACTATCTAAGATCTACCTACTGACCTATTATCATTGTTCTACCTCTTACAATTTCTGAGAAATGGACTTAACGCAAAACTTAACCGAACGTACAGACGTACGGTCGTAGGGACGGACGGACGGAAGGACGGACAAGGGTAACACTATATGCCCCTTCCACATTCGTGGGCGGGGCATAAAAAGGGAATTGAGATGGAGTGCAGTTGAATGAAGTGCAAAAGTATCTGACTTAACTTGAAACAAGTGTAAACTTTTAACAATAATAATGTAAGCTACGAATAAAAGTGACAACAAAAGTCCGAATCGACCAAAGGAAGAGACCAGTAAGGAAAATCCGTATATAATTTGACTGAATCAGGGAAACACAATCCATCACAGAACATTTTTTGGCAAGCCGTCATATTCCCGACTTGGAACGGGCATTTTATAAATAAAATGGTGGGTTAAACCAGGTTTAATGATGCATCAACCTCCCGCTTATATGACAAATAACTATAGCTTCTGTGTGCCCAGATTGTGTTAAACGTCAAAGCCATAATATTGTCAGGGGGCACTACACTATTTCAATACGCCAATGTTTGACAGACCTCGAAAATAGTGCTATAAAAATAGTGCCTTTTAATTTGTAGTGACTCCAGCCAATTGATACATGTTATAATCAGCAAGATCATAGAATATTTCTAGGTGAATGACGGAGAGCAAAGAACAGTTGAAAAACCATGATTAAGTTGCGTAACAAGCTAGAACGGATCGAATGATAACAACCAAATACCGAAAATTCTCTGTAGCGACTATGTACAAAATTAACCGGAACGTTTCAATTCAATTTTATTTTCTTATTTGACATACAACATATGGTTTAAATGTATTTATTTTATCGTGTTGGTGATCTGTTAACGGAATAACAAGTTCCCGCACCTGGGAAAATTCATTTCTATATTATGTGAATTTTTGAAACCCCGGAATTTAACATACGAGCCGAATTAGTGGTGTGCCTCCTGTCAAAACCTAGAATTTTTCTCACATAGTTAAAATGTTTTTGTCGTTTGATGTGCAAGTCTTGTCTCATACAGGTAAAATGTTTTTGTCGCTCGGTGCACAAATCACACTAAAGTGGCAAATAGGGAAACATCAAGGAAGAAGCCAAAACTTAAACAAAACCGTCTTCAATAAAATTGGAAATAGGAATTAAATATTTATCAATCAAATCTGGATATCGTCCAATAAATTTTTCAGAAAAACTATTAATCTGCATTTCTCGAAGCCCTAATTTAAAAGTTTATGAATTAAACATCCGTGTCGTTTCAAAAAATCTTGATAGTGACTACATGCTCTAGCGTAACGGATTAATTGAGAAATATATACTCCATACGATGGGGAAGACGGAATATTACTGTCGAGGTGTGGAAAGTTTACAATATCAAAATTGAAATCGTCTCTTTTGTCATAAATTCGTGTGCTGAGGTTGCCACTGTCGTCAAACTCCAAAAGTAAATCTAAAAACGAAACAGAATGGTCAGTGTCTGTAGTCTCCTTTATTTCAAGTTCTGGAGGATATATTAATGGAATATAGTCGGCAAAGTTACTATTATTAAGCGACAAGACATCATCAATATATCTGTATGAGTAATTAAAGGATCTAGCCTCTTTAATTTTATTTTGTTTGACCAAATTTTGCAAAAACTCTGTTTCGTAAGTGAACAAAAACAGGTCGGCTAAGAGAGCAGCACAATTCGTTCCCATTGGAATGCTGACTGTCTGTTGGAATATCTTGCCCCCGAACTGGACAAATATGTTGTCAATGAGAAATTCCAGCATGCTGATCACATGTTCTTCAGTGTAGTATCGTGTGTTACCCTTTTGTACTTTGTTAGTAAAATATGTAGATGTATATGCTAAGGCTACATATTTAAAGCTCTGTACTTTTTTGTAAGTAAATGCGTTCTTGATAAGATCAATCAAACGACTTTTCAATTTTGAATGGGGAAGAGTAGCATAGAGTGTAGAAAAATCGAATGTTTTCAACGAGTGGATCTTAAAAAGTGACCGGGTTTTCAAGTTGTTCAGAAGATCATTAGAGTATCCACATATGATTGATGCTACTACGTGAATAAACAGTATCACAGTATTTCTGCTGGCCTTCTTTCACAGCAGTCAAAATCTTAGTTAGGAAAATGCACAGTTCTTTAGTAGAACAATTGGAAGAGCCGGCAATGTACCGTTGTTTGTACGGCCACTTATGAAGATTGGGTGTCCAGTACAAACTAGGCAAATCATTAGATTTGTCATTGGTAGAAATGTTAAATGATTCCATAAACGAACTCAGTGTTTAGGTCTTGTCATTCAAATTTCATATTTCACCTGCTTTTGCACATTTTCTACATAGTAAACGTATACAAATCAAATCATCTAGAAGGCAGAAGACAACTTGAGATGTCCATATAGTTATTTTCCAAAATAAAAAAAAAAACAGTTAAACTGTATCATTTTTCTTGTTGGCTTCATAACATGGGTTTCATCTGACTTCCTTTCAGACATGCAATGTATTGGTAGTATAAAACAAAGTTTTTTTTCCGATTTATAAAACTAAAAACATTGCATCTATTAAGTAGAATACAAGTATAAAATATTTATGTTGTTTACTGTAACGAAAAATTAGAAACTCATAATTTTAGAGTAAACAATCAATTTTCGCTAAGTGAACAGTATTCAAAGTGAGTAAGTATAATTAAACATTAATAAAGGTGAATAACAAAACACCGAAGTTACTGCAAATTTAGTACCTGTAGTTAAACGGGGACATCCGGGGCAAAGAGTTTTGATTTGCCTTTGAAAAAGAGGGGAAATGGGTAGGGCAGGAAATTTAGCCTTCTATACGCCCCAGTCAATATGCTATTTTATGTAGAAATATTAAAAGGAACTTGAGGACTGAGCTCCTCAATTTAATCAGATACTGGCTTATATTGAATCAAATCTTTATCTTCATATTTTGCTCAATTTTTATTGGGTACTAAAATGTGCAAGAAATTTGTAAGATATTCGTTGATTTATATTTTCTGAGTCTTCCACAATTATCATGGGAGAAAACATTTTCATTCAGCTTTGCCAGGAAAATATTTTTTTATGCCCCGCCCACGAATGTGGAAGGGGCATATAGTGTTACCCTTGTCCGTCCTTCCGTCCGTACGTCCATACGTCCGGTTAAGTTTTGCGTTAAGGTACATTTCTCGGAAACTGTAAGGTAAAGAACAATTATAGTAGGCCAGTACGTAGATCCTTGATAGTACTACAGAGTTCACTAGGCAGTTTGACTCTTTGACCTACATTTCATGGTTGAGTGACTCTAATTAAGTTTTACATGTAAGTCCATTTCTCAAGAACTACACATAAGAAGACGATGATGTTTCATCAAATTAAATGCCTTGATGAGTACTACCCAAATCATTTGACAATTAGGTGGCTTTGACCTACATTTTACGCTTCAGTAATTTGGTTAAGTTTTGCGTTAAGGTCCATTTCTCAATTACTACACATTATAAGACAATGATGTTTCATCAAATTAATAATCTTGATGAGAACTACACAAATCATTGACAATTAGTTGGCTTTGACCTACATTTTACGCTTCAGTGACTTTGGTTAAGTTTTGCTTTATGGTCCATTTCTCAACAACTACACAATATAAGACAATGATGTTTCATCAAATAAATTGTCTTGATGAGTGCTACACAAATCACTGACAATTAGGTGGCTTTGACCTATATTTTATGCTTCATTGACTTTGGTTAAGTTTTGCGTTAAGGTACATTTCTCAATAACTTCACATTATAAGACAATGATGTTTCATCAAATTAATAATCTTGATGAGAACTACACAAATCATTGACAATTAGGTGGCTTTGACCTACATTTTACGCTTCAGTGACTTTGGTTAAGTTTTGCTTTAAGGTCCATTTCTCAACAACTACACATTATAAGACAATGATGTTTAATCAAATAAATCGTCTTGATGAGTACTACACAAATCACTGACAATTAGGTGGCTTTGACCTATATTTTACGCTTCAGTGACTTTGGTTAAGTTTTGCGTTAAGGTACATTTCTCAATAACTTCACATTATAAGACAATGATGTTTCATCAAATTAATTGTTTTGATGAGGACTACACAAATCATTAACAATTCGGTGGCTCTGACCCACATTTTACGCTTCAGTGACTTTTGTTAAGTTTTGTGTTAAGGTCCATTTATAAACAACTACACATTATAAGACATTGATGTTTCATCAAATTAATTGCCTTGATGAGTACTACCCAAGTCATTCACAATTAAGTGACTTTGACCTACATTTTATGCTTCAGTGACTTTGGTTAACTTTTGCATTTATGGCTGTTTCTCAATGACTAAGTATTGTAGCATCATGATATATAACTGTAACATTCATCTATAGGAGAACTGCCTTTTTCACCAAGCATTGGGTATCCATGACCTACATTTTATGCTTGAATGACTTTGTTAACTTTTTGGGTTTAGGTCCACTTCTAAGCAACTACACACAATATTCCATCACAATTCACTGACAGAGGTTTTATTTTATGTCCAATTGACTAAGGTTATCTTTTGCGATAAATTTATTGGCGGGGCATCCGTGTCTTACAGACACAATCTCTAGTTTTCACTGCTTTAATTGCAGCATGTTAAACCACTGATAAATGAAAGAGAATCTGCATATCTATTTAATTTTGGACATCTGCTTTACAAATTTCTTTTCAAATCATATCAGTCTGTTATTATGTTTTCAGGTAATTTCAGCAGCTTGATAGCAGAGTTTCAGTTTAGACGGAACATAGGCTATTATGTTGTACAAATGTACATCCCTACTTTACTTATCGTCATGCTTTCATGGGTATCTTTTTGGCTGAATGTAAACTCTGTTCCTGGAAGAGTAACACTGGGTGTGTTGTCTGTTCTCACTATCTCTACACAGAGTTCCAGTGTAAATGCCTCACTGCCAAGAGTATCATATACTAAAGCAATCGACATTTGGATGGCTACGTGTTTGGTGTTCGTATTTGCAGCACTTATTGAATTTGCCATTGCAAATGTCCTAACCAGAAAAGGTTCACATAAAGGAATCATTATGAAGAAGCTGATAAAGTTGGCAAAGGAAATTCGTGAAAAGGCTTTGGACAGAAATAATCAAGGTGTTCTGGGATCGAAAGATGCAGATGGACTCCGTCATAGAGGAAGTGTTAGTTCAGAGGAAACAAATGGCAGCAAAAAGGAGGTATTTAAAGTTTTCAAGATATAATATTAAACAAAAATTACGCAAATGAACATAGGCGACAAGTCAAGCTCACTATGAAATTCAACTAAATATAAACATTTCTCACAAATTTCAAATATTGTATGATCAACAATTTTTCTATAAAATTAACGATGGTATAAAAAGAGAAACTCAAAAATGTAATTCAGATCAAACAAAAATTTAGACTACCTTTCATGGACAAAATCACACAACAACGCCACAATACTTAGAGTACCAGTAGTTTGAACCCCAGAAGAACTGGAGCTGTCCGGAAGGGTAGACTAAATTGTATATTTGTGTGACGGTGGTCACTTTGTTTACTCGTTCACGTTTTTTGATATTTCAGGTTAATGATAGTATTATTTATAGTTCCTTAAGTTATTCTTACGAGTACGGCCACGTAAATTCTCGTCGGGACACGTCTCGTTTTGCTTCACGTTCCGGTTCCCACGGCCGGGCCTGTAGGAACTGTAAATGACGTCACTCACCGGGTCACCGGGACAGTTAAGCGTTAGGATTAGAAGCGAGCAGACGCTCAATATCTATGGCTACCGTTGTTTAATATTATAATGTAACAAGTAAACATGTCATCACTATTTCTTGTGTATTTCATAATTTGTATTTCTTGAATTCTTGATTGATAACATATTTGCAGAATTTGGAGGACAAGTTTTCCAGCAGACGAAAGGGATACCTATTGGGACTAATTGTGCGCCACTTTTAAGAGATTTGTTTCTTTATTCGTATGAAGCCAGGTTCATACAAGGGCTAGTTTAGAAAAAAGACAACAAGCTAGCCAAATCCTTTAATTTCAGTTTCCGTTATATAGATGATGGTCTTTCATTGAACAATCCTCAATTTAAGGATAATCTTCATCTTATATACCAAAATGAACTCGAAATTAAAGAGACCACTGATACACCATCATCAGCATCATACCTGGACCTATACCTCTACACTGACAACTCTGGACGTCTGAAAACAAAACTTTACGACAAGCATGATGATTTCGACTTTCCAATAGTGAATTTCCCGTTTTTGAGCAGTAATATTCCCACTTCTCCGGCATTTGGCGTGTACATTTCATAACTCATTGGCTATTGCCTTGCCTGTAGTTTGCACAGCGATTTTGTCAACAGAGCGAAATTACTGTCTCAAAAACTTATACATCAAGGGTATGTTCAGTCATTGTTGCAGTTGTCACTTCAGAAGTTTTACGGTCGTAACCACGATTTGACAGACCATTACAATGTTACTGTTTCACAAATGAGAACAGATATCTTTTGGTAGATCCAGAGTTTGTTACCGGACTGACTAACACCGACTGTGACAAAATCGGACTTTTCACCGGCAGTGTGGCGGGTGCCACGCGTGGAGCAGAACATGCTTACCCTTCCGGAGCACTTGATGATACCTAAGTTTTTATACGGGTTCACGCTGCTAGTGCTTTAGTTTTGTGGCGTTTTTGTTCATTTTTGTTTGTTTGTTATGTCTTTGTCATGCTGTCTCAATTCGTGTTGCTGTGAATTTTGGACATTAATTATTTCAAATATCCTGGAAACCGGATTTTACAACGGAGTGAACAGCGAGCAAGAATCTCACTCCGGTTACAGTTGTAACAGCTCGGTATTGATTTTGAAGCTGTACTTATACATATTTAAACAAATATTTAACTCTAACTTTACTTTTTAAGACGGTACTGAAGATGGACAGTGGTGTACAACTACAGAAACAACGATCTGAACTGGAAGATAAACCTGCGTTTGATAAAGGCTTGTTATATGCCATGTATTGTGATGTGGCTTCCAGAATCTTATTTCCAGTTGCATTTACAATATTTAATGTTGTTTATTGGGTACATTTTATCAAAATCTTAAACTATTGATATTACATGTTCGACATTCACACTCTGGCATGTATGATTTAATGTGGCTTTATAACTAAGCAAATGCGAAAAATGTATTTTTGTTATGCAGACACATACATGTAAATGAAAAACGCAATATTTATAATAGAGGAAGAAAATACTGTATTATATAATTTGCAATGTACCAAAACGGAATATCCAGATAAACAATGATTTAAGTGCAGGGACATTTATCATTTTGTGTACAGTTTTTATTATGTTTTGTTCATATGTCATCTTATGTATATAGTTTAATGTTCACTTGTTAGATTATTTTGTTATCGATTCATTCCAGTTTTTTTTCGCAACATAGACGAGAATAGATAATTTTATACATGTTCCGATCAAAGGGCGACAACTGTAGCAGTGTTGTTGAAATAAATAAAATTACCTTTCTTTGTATGTATTATTTTCCCTAAGTAAGCTGCATATATTTCACTGTTGTTATTTAGTGATTTTCAGACACTTGTTAATGCCACGTGTATGACGCGGGATATTTCCAGTAAAACTCTTTTAAAGATTCGTATGATTTTTTTCACCTGTTTGTGTAGATAAATATAAAATTACACGAAATATGATGTAAGAGAAAATTAAGGATGTTGGAGACAAATTGAAAGAAATTATCAAATGTGGTCTTACAAACGCTGCAGATGCGAACATGTTCCTTTCTGAAACCACGGCAGTAGAATACCGAAGGAACAACGGATGACAACAAAAACCGCAGTCCAAAGACATGGCAAAAACGGCAACAGAGAAAAACAAAGACAAAGCAAGGTCGTGTGACAGCCACAATGCACGGAAATAAAAAGAAGAAATGAAAAACTAAGGCAATCATTATGTGAACTTCCATGAAAACGGGGAGTAATATCTGGTACTCCGGAAGGGTATGCATGTCCTGCTCCGCTAGTGGCACCCGCCACACCATCTGTGTGTGAAAAGCACAAACTTGACAGACTCACACACCATATATAATTTTTGGATAGCAGGGTCAGATACTGACACTTGTAGTCAACATTCCTATTTTTCTATTCACTAATCCGAATTGTCTAAATTGACAATACAGATACCCCACTTATTTAATGACCATAGTCATGAACAGAACGAAACAAAAGTTGGTTTAAATCGAAGGTGCAAAAGGTGCAAGGAGTCTTAGGTTGTCTGTAATGTTGTTGCTCTGCAGAGAGGTCAAAGTTTTCGCTGTAAGGAAGAAATGCCAAACGATTTTGTTATGATTCATTATAAGTTTCTATGATGAATGACATTGGCAGAATAGATTTAGATAGGTCAAGAAGTTAAACCTTCAGAAATTTAAAGTACTGTCAGTTTTTGTATTTCTCAAAGACTCTATATATTGACTCTCGGGTTTCCTACTAGACTATTAATCATTTCAGACATTTTTTTATTACATTACCATGATCAAAAGAATGCCAAATGCCCAAAGTTATTACTTGTATTCGTGGAACCCCATATTAAAGCAGATGTTTATGGTGAATAAAAGGATATGGAGTAAATGCACATGAGACAAAGTCTCTACAAATACATGGTAAAAAACAAGCAAAGGAACAACGCTTTTATTGTTGTTCTTCATCTTGAAGTCACCATGAGGCCTTTAACAATGAGCTTTGCACATACCTCATAGTAAGTTAAAGGCGGCCCCTAACACCGGTTTAAGCGGAATTCTTTGCTAATTGTCGAGCAAAGCTACATCCATGTCTTTCTTGGTCATGGGTGCTGGATTGTCAACAAACATCAATTAAACTGGCAAAGTGCTCTTACAATCACTGTCATCCGTTGCCCGACAAAAGCACTAGTGTCTTAAGCTAATGGACAACTACAACATATAGACAAACACAGGGCACTCATCAAGTCGAATGTAAGAAAATTTGGCGTTATAAAATAGTGAGATGTGGGCACTTTAAACAGGTGGTCTGGATTACATTTCGAAAATTACAAAAATAATTGCCAAAATTTGAAAGTATCAATAGTATATCCATATAAGAAATTCTCTCACGCACAAGTACACCATAACTGAAAAATATAGAGAGCATACATCTCTCGCACGGGGAATCGTTTTACGGACTCCACACTGCAGGAGAGACAAACTCCAGTCGTAAATGGTGAATAAAAGGATATGGAGTAAATGCACATGAGACAAAGTCTCTACAAATACATTGTAAAAAACAAGCAAAGGAACAACGCTTTTATTGTTGTTCTTCATCTTGAAGTCTCCATATTTAAATGTTTTATTAGTTTAATATATATATATACCTGTCATAAACAGTCACCAATATATGAAATACAAAACACTGTCTCCTACCATTCCGAAGTCCAAGTTTATACAAAATGATATAAAACTTATACCGTAATAGTAAAATTTAACACATTTTTTTCAATACAACGTCTTTAGATATCAATAATCATTTTCTTATAGATGAGATTATTGTTTCTATAAACTATTTAAACAAAATATAATTTAACATTTGTTTTGACATTTTACCAAATTTGAAAAAAAGAAGGGAAACGGGAATGTGTCAAAGAGACAAAGACCCAAAGGGGAGTAAAAACAACTCAAATGTTAATGTGCCCAGGTCAGTGTCATGAGGTCAATTATTACCAAGGTAGACAATCAAACTACAAAGTAATTGTAAAAAAATGACACAAAAAATGATATCTGATTAAATTGAGAGCATTGCAGTTGTTAAATATTTCCTTTTTATATATTTAGATGTTTTTGGCAATACAAAGTAGTGGTTTTCACAACCTATTACAATTATATTACATAATTGATATTTTCCTTATTCTCTTGCAATGTCTTGCTGAATCAAAAAAGTAAAAATATCTTCTAGTAAATTGAAATATTTTTCAAACGCATGGACTTCTGATAATTTAGAGTTTTGGGAATATTATCTATATCCGAATGCCAAACTGGTTTTGTAAACTTCCTTTTGTTGAGTTTTAACCAGATTTCGTTTGATAATGTATGAATGCAATACTGCGTTATTTGAAAACATTTTCAGTAAAACTCATCCACCATGATGGATTTCTTTAATCACGCGACTTCTAATACAGTAACGTATAAACACTACGACTGTTAAAATTTAGATTATTTCCTTTATCGGAAAATAGGATATCTACGGAAAATTCCTAAACTTTAAAAATCTAGACAACCCAGTCTTCATTGTTTTATATAAATTCAAAATATAATAATGAAAAATATTTCTATACTCACAGAAGTGACGTTTATAGATTTGCAAGCTGGGTAAACAATACAAAACATATTCATATTAAAACGACAGCTGGACTTCTTTTGTTCTATTTGAAGTACGTTTCTGTCTGTTCTGTATTTGAGATACAAATACTGTTTGAAAGTCGTTCTCCTATACCTGCAATATAACTATGTCACTGATCACTAGACAATAAGTGTCTAAGTCTGTTGATCGTTTAACAAAATTCACCCCGAATTTGTTTGTCTCCAGCTTGATGAAAACAAAATTCCCTCTTTATACATTTTGTACTTATTTTTTTTTTTCCAAATTTAGGAATATCAAATTATCTTCTAACTGTAACACTGAAATCACTTGAATTTCTACTATGTTTAGGTATATTTTAGGTGCATTTTCTTTTTGTCAGTCTAGTTTCTTCTATTTTCGTATTGTAAATTTCTTTTTGACTTCAGGCAATGATATCTCAGACATTCCTTTAAACTTGTTTTGGTTGCTACTCATTGTTTTGTTTCCTTATTTACAATGTATACGGCATCAGCTGTTCTCAATATTTTTCCACTGGCAAGTCGTCAACAAACATTCACAACTTCTGTAATTTACAAAAAGTTGACTTCGTTGGAATTCATTTCAATTCAAACATTTATTTTTTTTTAATTAACAATTTTCCATAAGAACTGAACAGCTACAGGACATGATTAATTTATCCTTTAATATTCAAAATTTCATCTTTCGAAATATAAATGGTTTTAATAATACAATTACCGAACAGAATTGTCAAGAGCCAAAGTCCAAGAGACAAAAAGACAAAACAGGTGGAAAAACACCGGAAAACATTGTTCAACGCAATAGTCCTGACTTGGAACAGCCATTTCAAAAGAAATGGTGGGTTAGACTGGTTTTATGATGCGCCTAACAACATCTTCCACCGCCGTAGTGTCCGGTATCAACTTAGCAAATTTCCATTGAAAAGTCTTTGACAGTAAAAAGAAATGATTATTCCAGATTTGAGTGAACGATGAATCTTGAATCACATTTCGGACCGAATTTTTTTTCCACTAGGACTGGTATTTATTAAAGAACTTTTGACGGTCGCATGAGACGGATTTTTTATGCCTTGATTAATAAAGCGGTCATGATCGCATGAAACGGGTTTTTTATGCCCTGATCTATAAGGCGGCAATGAAAATAATGAGAAAATTGTTATATAATTTGTGCTAGCTCTCGTATAATGAATTAACTGTGAAGTATACACTCCGAAGCAGGTCTGTAATATTACTGTCCATGTCGGTGAAATTGATAATTTTCAAATTTTAGTCCAGAAATGACCATTTTCGTCGAATTCGAGATGTAAGTCCACAAAATATGTAGGTCTAGTGGTTTCTGTCGTTTCCCTTATATCTTGTTCTAGAGGGTACAATTCTTACCTAATAGATCTTAGAATAACATTACCATTTACAATAACTAAATACCGATGTTTCTGTACATGTAGTCTTTGCAGATTGCAATTTTGCGAATTTATGCCTCTTCAAAGCCAACCAAATTAAAACGACACAAAAAAGCCATAATATGACAAATTAAATTTTTTGACAAGATGAATTGTAATGTATTGATCCTTTGCAGTTCGTTAGAGTTTTTATGTAGTATAATTAAACTGGGAAGTAAATTTTGCAAGGTTAAATGTTGTCTCTATAATTTTTTTTTATTTATATGTAGCAATATACAAACAATTCTATTAACCACTAGCTTTAGCCACGATTTGTTTGTAAAGCGTCAGAGAACATTTTTATCTGAAGTTAAATTTTCTCTCGTTTTTTTTTTATTCGTCTCGGCATTTCAAGTTAAATAACGACTAAACTATGACTGGTACTGATAAATTGTTCTACAAAAGAAATGTAACTCAGATCTCATCATTCGATCAAAATCAGAGATCGGTATATCTTTTACTCATGAGAGAAATTCAGTACTGTATTCTCGCGTTAATCCCGATTTCTGATCTGGTTCCATGTGTCAATCTTCATTTGTGCATGACTTATTCAGTTGGGCCGGTATGGATCTTAAATTGCTTATCTTTTGCTCACATGACGGCTGATGAACGCCTACCTTGTCGATACACTCGATTAACTCTTCAAGAAGTTCACTTGAACATGTCCAGTCTTAAATTTGTAAGTAAAATGTAATTATGGGATATTTTTGTCGGGCAACGGATGACAGTGATTGTAGTTTAATTAATGTTTGTTGATAATCCTGCATCCATGACCAGAAAAGACATGTTTGTAGCGTTGTTCAACACTTAGCAAAGAATTCTGCTCAAACCGGTACTAGGGTCCGTCTTGAACTTACTATGAGTTATGACCAAATCTCATTGTTGAAGACCTCACGGTGACTTCAAGATGAAGAGCAACACTAAATGATTTGTTCCACTGCTCGTTTTTACAATGTATTTGTAGAGACTTTGTCTCCTGTGCATTTACTCCATATCCTTTCATTCATCTTAATTATCGAATTTCTACGCTATCTCAAAGTATTGAAATTCTTGTTTTATTTCTTGTTACTAGATATCATGCAATAACAATACTAGACAAGGCATGATCATTCATACTGGTAAACGCTCATTCAGTAAATATTGCAGAGAATATTTGAATTAAAAGAACACTTTTAGGTTTAAGAGTCAAACAAGATTGCTATGAATATTCAAAGTGATGAGAAAAATAATAAGAAGATGCAGGCTCTCAAAGTCAATAGTATTCTGTAAAAAAAGAGTGAGATTACGGAGAATATCACAGGTAGTAATAAACAATGAAAAAAGTATTGGAATGGTGGTAATAATAAATTACCGAACAGAGTTGTAAAAAGCCGAAGTCCATGAGACATAAAGGCAAATCGGGTGGAAACCACCTGATAAATCAGTAAAAGACTGCGGAGAATCCAAGAGAAAGAAATACACTTTGAGCAAGTTTCTATTATAAGTCAATTACAGCATTCATTAGGAAAATGTGACAGAACATTGTGGAGGATCACAAACGCAAAATAAAACACTGGGAAAAGTCAGCGAAAGGATGCAGAATATCACTAAAACGATAACACACTTAAGGAAGGGTCAACAGAAGTTTGTTGAAAATATCTTAACCAGTTAAACCCTAGAAAACCTAAAGCAAAACCCTGCAAAAACTTAGCGGTGGTAGATTACAGAGAAACACTGGACAGTTAAAAATATAATTAAGGACAACTCATATTGCAGAAAATTTCTTAGCCTATGGAGTACTTAAGAAAAATGTCAGTTGAAGGTTGTAGAGAATCTTATAGCCGATTATCACATTTACTAGAAGTGTATATCTCTTTATTGTTATTTATACCATTTTAATGTTCTTTTGGCTCCAAATATATTGCCTACTACAATGATTAACTATAGCACGGATACTCTTGTCCATCTAGAATTGTTTCGTTAGTTACCGAATGGTAAATTTGCAATTACAATTACCCAATCTTATCTCAGTACTGACAAACTCAAAAGCCACAAGAAGTAACGTCTTTGTGATGCCAAGCATGTAATTTGTAGTTACTTATTGCTTTACTGCGTTATTTTCAATGATGCTGGTTGCTCAATTTTTCACCTGTGAAGTAAAACACCGAGTCCTATCTCAGTACTGACAAACTCAAAGGCACCAGAAGTTTTGCACGTTTGAGTAGTCTTCATTTTATACTGTCCCATTCATTTATTGAGAGCATATCTTGTATTGTATTTCCAACAGTATTTAGTTTATTTTGGTCTAACATAAAGTATTGTGAATTAAATAAAATCAATCTGCAATAACGAAAACTGCTGACCACTGATGAGACCCACCACTTATTAAAAATAGGGAGCGAAACATATATTAAAATAATGAAAGAAACAACAGGAAAAATTAACAATGACCGAAATGTACAATCACAGGTCAGAATCACAATAAAACTTAAAATGTTATTAAAACAACTAAATACTATTGGAAATACAATACAAGATAAGCTCTCAATAAATGAATGGGACAGCATAAAATAAAGACTACTCAAACGTGCAAAATTTCTGGTGCCTTTTGAGTTTGTCAGTACTGAGATAGGACTCGGTGATTTTACGTCACAAGTGAAAAATTAAGCAACCAGCATTATTGAAAATTGCGCAGTAATAATACTTGGAATCACAAAGACGATACTTCTTGTGGTTTTTTAGTTTGTCAGTACTGAGATAGGATTGGGTAATTTTAATTGCAAACTATTTGAGCGAGATTTGGTATCTTAGTCTTAACACTGTGGTCTGGAATGCTTAAATTTTTAAGATGCGATTTTCATGATATATGTGCCTAATGAACGTTTATTATAAAGTGATACCTGTGTTTGGCTAAAGTAAAGCAAATATCGTGCAGAAGCATTTTATTTAGTATTTTATTCGGAGGTTAACTCGATAGATAGTTTTTCTTTTGATATCGATGACCTAAATATAAAAAATACCCAAAAAATTAAGTTACTATGGTATATATCATAATGTTTATTTGATTACCATTGCTCTGATGTGCCTCAGCATGATAGAAATGGTATACGCTGTTTGGTATTATAAAGCAATCACCACGGATCTACTTGGTAACGTATATAACATGTGTTATACAGTTTATCATGCGTTTTCAAGCAGGTATATTTGTCTGGATGTATTTTTAAGCAATAAGAAAATTCATTAGCTGTAACAGTTGAAAGACAATCCGTCTGTTAGTATTTAGTCTAGTTTTCAGAAAGGCAGTAGAGTACCAAAGGAACTATTGATCGACAATTACAAAAATCTAAGTCAAAAGGAGAATATATAACGATTCCGTTAGGCAAAGATTAAAATACGTCTCATTGAAAGGCTTTCTGTTATAGAGGTCTGTACTAAATATAACTTTGCCCCGACTTCGATTTTTAATGGAACTTGTTATAATTTGGATTTATTTTTGGGTGATTTATGGAACGTTTCAATTTTTTATGAAATATCAAAATACCAAAGATACTGTAAATTCGTTTCTGCAAATAACCATTTCGACAACATATGTCTATTCAGTGCAGATCATGTCAAAACACTTTGAAGACAATAAACCCAAAATTCGTAAAAGCTGATAGAGAACAGACAACTAAAAAATCCAAATGAAATGCAAAATCCCCTAAGGACTGAGCTATGCATGAAGGAGATACTTCTTAGCTATAAACATATTAGATGCTGCAATTTTCCAAATAAAACCGGTTTTCGGGCCAGTACTGGCTATTGGGTTATTGAATCCCCTCGAATACCCTCCACCCGCAAAGACATCTGCTGTCCAGTGGTAGTAAATACAAAAAATAAATGAATTGATTTCAGTCATTATAGAAAATGCACCAGTTTTAGCAATTACCAATTTTGATTTTTCATATGTAGAACAACGGTAGAATACCGAAGGAACAAAGAACAAGATTACATAAATCAAAGTCGAGAGACAAGGCAAAAGCAACAACACCAGAAGACGGAAGTCCAGAGACGCTGCATAACCACAAAACACAAGCACTACAAATACAAAAAAACTAAAGCACTAACAGTGTGAACTCTCAAAAAGAGTGACATCAGGTGCTCCGGAAGGGTAGGCATGTCCTGCTCTGTATACAGCACCCGTCACACTGTCAGTGGGTCAATCCAGGGTAAAGTCAGTATCGGTAATGTCAAATTCGGGAAGACGTGAATCTAGCTGAAAATGTCAGTATTCAATTGTGACACCGACATCTCCTATCTATCTATGATGTCGTGGTGACGGCCATAGAATTTCTGAAGGGACGAAAGTAACAACGGCTGAACATTGGCCTTGACTCAGCAGTTTTTGTGACAGTGCTTTTGCTCCTACCACAAAGACACTGTATGCTTTACAGGCTCTACAATAAGGAATTAATTGTGAAATATACACTCCATACGCTGGGGAGGTAGGTATATTTCTGCTGAGAAAGGAAAAGTTCAAGATCGGGAAGCCAAAATTATCACGTTTGTCATAAAACCTAGATTTCAGACGTCCATGTTAGTCAATATATATTTAATTTCGGCTGAGATATGTACAGAAACTAAATTTACAGTAACTTCGGTACTTTGTTATTTATTACCACTACGCCCATGCCTTTTTGGATTGTAAATCCACGAGGATTTTCACCAACGTACCCAGGGGTCCGATTGTATTAAGAAACTTGCAACATCAAAAATATGGAAAGTTTTGCTTAAAACTAAGGAGTATCTCCATCACGCATAGCTCAGTTCTTAGTTGACTATTGGGCTGGTGAATACCCTCGGGGGCCTCTGGTCCACCAGGTGGTCTAATGCAGAAACTAATTGTACAGTAACTCCGATATATAATTGTTTTTTTTTGTTTTTGTTTTTTTTTGTTTTTTTTTTTTTTTGGTGTGCATCACATTAATGTTGTTGAAGAATGAATAAGATCGTTTTCATTAAAATTGAACAAACAACATAACAATTATTCTACCGTTGAAGAAAGAGTGGTTATTGTTTTGGCTTTACAATATTTTGGAATTTATGTACTGTTCTAGTCTGTCTTTCTTCGTATTTACTGATAATCAACACCCAAGCCCACTACAATCAAGAACATTGATGGCTTACACCGCATTATGAAAACCCAAAAGTATTCATTAAACGCTGTGCAAACGTATATATCCGCGTTTTCAGAGACATTCCAAATGAATGTACGTGGATGCAGATGACATTTGCCAGTAGATATTTTTTATTTGTAACTAAATAACAAAATACCGAAGTTCCTATTAATAAAGTTTCTGTATGTAGCCATTTAGTGTAGATCAAACAAAACATTTTGCAGACCATTGATTCAATATATATAAAATCTGATAAAGAATAAATACCCAAAAAGATCCAAATGAAAAGCCAAAATCAGACTAAGGAAAGAGCTATGCCCCAGGGAAATACTCCTTAGTTTCAGGTAAAATTGGTAACATTTAGATATTGAAAGATTTAAAATAAAATCGTTTTTCGGGTCAGCCCCAAAGTACAGACAATCGGATTGTTAAATACCCTCGAGGACTAACAGTCCACTAGCAGAGGCATCTGCCCAGTGGCAGTAAATAAAAATAAATGAATTCATTAGAGTTATCAAAGTAAGTGCACCAGTTTTGGCAACAATTAATTTAGATTTTTAATATGCAGAAATATGCCATATACAGAAACTAAATATACAGTATCTTCGGTTTCTTTATAATGTATTACCACTACGCCCATGCCTCTGATTGATTGTAAGTACTGAAGGGTAGTCACTAACGTGCCCAATAGTCAGTTCATTGGTGCTGACACGAAAACCGGGTTTATTTGGAAACTTGCAACATCAAACTTTGAAAGTTTTGCTTAAAACTAAGAAGTGTCTCCCTCATGGATGGTTCTGTCCTTAATCTTTTTTTTCTTTTTTTGGGGGGGGGATTTTTTCTCCATCAGCATTTTACCAAGATTTGATTTATTGTCTTTTGATCTGCACTGAAACGACATAAGTTGTCTAAATGCGCATATGCAGAATTTAAATTCACAGAAACTTCGGTATTTAGTCATTTGTTGAAATGGACATATGTAGAAACTAATTTTGTTATCGTCGTATATACCACCACCATACTAGGATCCAAAAGCGCATTTTCAGAGTAATTTCGAATGAATTTTAATATATGTATATAACATTTGCATGTAATTTTTTTTCTTGCAACTTAATAATAAAATATCGAAGATACTGTATATTAGGTTTCTGCATAGGACCATTTCGACAAGTTATGTCTTTTCAGTGAAGATCAATTTTACCATTGATCAACTATATGTAATATCTGAAAGAGAGCAAATAACTAAAAAGATATATACGAAAAGCCAAAATCATGCTTAGGAAAGAGATATGCATTAGGGAGATAAGTATCAAGTTAAATATGTAAAATTTCTAAAATTTTGATATTAAAATCTGTTCTCGGGTCAGCACAGATGCACAGATTACTGGGTTGGTGAATTTCCTCAGTGACTAACAGATTATTAGCAGAGGCAGCTGCATAGTAGAAATAAATAACAAAATACCAATAGATACTGCAAAGTAGTTTCTGCATAAAATTATGGCCATGTCTAATCGATGCAGTTCAAACAAAACACGTGGAAGATCATTGATACAATGTAAGTGAAATCCGATGGAGAACATATATATGGCACGCGATGGTAACAAAAATGTGGTATACCTAGTATTTCGAACGGAAATTAAGGGTTTTCGTGCGAAATACTAGGTATACCGCACGTTAACTATGGGTTTCCGATCGGTATACATAGTTTTCGACGAAAACCCTAGTTTTCGATTGAAATTGAACGGAAACTAGGGGTTTGCGACGGAAACCCATAGTTTCCGAGCGGTATCGTTAATTCGAGTTTAAAACGAAAACGCTATTCATAGTTTTAGCCAATAAGAAACGAGAAACGGAAANCGCTATTTAAGGATTAGGTAAGTGCCAATTCTTACATTGGCGCTGCCGATCAGTCCAAAGTCCGAATCGCGCGGGACTTTTAGGGAATCTAGCGACCGCTCGCTAAATTATTGTCAGGAATCCAGCTGGGAGTTGGATTTCTGGCCGGCCATCTTGGAAAAACGATTCGGTTGGGAACCGAGGGAGTCATTTAGTTGTCACTTGGTGGGACCAGTGGCAACTAAATAAGGAAGGATAGGAGTAGTCTGGGGCAAAAGCTGGGAGCTTTGCCTCAGATTTAGGAGTTTGGTCGGTGTTTCTGACTTGAGTTAGGGCGAGACCCCTTGTGGGACAAAGGGTTGACCCCTAATTTCAAGGACCTCGTGGTGGCCATCGGAGGGTCTGGTGGCTATTACCTGGTCATAGGAACACCAACCCCATACATTTATAAATTAATTTACCTTATTATTTCCCAACCTAAGTNTCGCTTATATTTCTCTCTTTTTTATTCAAATTTCGTATCTTTTATTTATTTTATATATTTTGATATTATAAATTAATTATCAAATAGAGTTGTACCTTTGACAAATTTAGGTGCGAATGGATATCAGATTAGCGGGTCCTGAGAGATGTCTATATTCACCTTTTCCAGGTAAAAGTTGTGAAATATCGCCGTTTTAAAAGAATATTCAATTCAACTAATCTCTAGAGCAAAGATTTTTTTATTTTCATATAACTGGATGTGTACTCTGTTTCGAAATTAAAACAAAAATCATGAAATTTGGTATGAGAAATAAATAATTTGATAAGCAGTAAAAAACAAACAACAAAAACTCGGTCTTATAAATGATCAAAACAATTCAGTAATTTAAAACTTTTACTTCATCATATCCTTTCCAAGGAGTTATATAATTTGGAAGTTAAAAATTTCATGAATTTTAGCATTTAAGAGGTATNGAAGACTTAGTAGAAATCCCCCACCTGCGCTTGACCCCCACATTACTAAATATGATTGATTTTAGGCCAGCTAACAATGCTGCTGATAAAAAGCTGGCCATCTTTAGTGATATGATTGAGGGGGAGAGACAAGGAGGGAGATTATCTAGGGGTGACGAATTGATTAATGGGAGTAGAGCCGGCCGTCCCAGAGATGGGGCTGACGGGGTCGCCGTTGGACCTAGTTGTCCGTCCGGAGATAGACCTCCGAAGACCCCATCCATAAGGGGGCTCTACCAAACATTTAAAGCAGAAAGATTTTCAAGGTCCCCCTCCCCCACTTATACAGATGAATACAGTGAGGAAGTAGAGTGTGNAATTTAGCATAGAATAGACAGAATAGTTAGATTTTTTAATCAGTGGTTCAAACTCAGTCTTTAAAAATGACAAAAACAATTCAGTGTTTTGAAAATTTTACACCATAGTATCCTTTGGAAGGAGTTTTATAATTCGCAAACCAAAAACTTGATGAAATTTATCATTAAAAAGATATGAAAAGTAAAATTTTTAGTCGACGGTTTATACTTAATCTTTAAAAATGTCAAAAAAGTTAAGTGTTTTGAAAATTTTAGATCATTATATCCTTGCGAAGCAGTTTGCTATGTTGCAAAATACAAAAATTATCAAATTTAGCATAGAAAAGGTATGACAAGTAAGATTTTGAAACACAGTTTAAGCTAAGTCTATAAAAATGACCAAAAAAAATTCAGTGTCTTGAAAATTTAATTTCGAAATATCCTTTCGAAGGAGTTTTATAATTCGCCAAGCAAAAACTTTATGAATTTTAGCATTAAAAAAATATGAAAAGTAAAATTTTTAGTCTACGGTTTATACTAACTCTTTAAAAATGT
>MJUU01064811.1:2635-20663 GCA_002080025.1 Modiolus philippinarum
GATAGACAGTGGCCAATTGTGTACACACAAGAGTATAACATTGGATTCCTGGGTTTAGAGAAACTGCACCCTTTTGATGCTGGAAAATGGGGCAAAGTCTTTGAATTTTTGAAAGGTAAATGTTAAAATCTTATTTAAGAATTAAAGGCATAATTTTGAAGTTCAACAGGTACTGAAAGCATTGACTAAAGCAGATTTTTCAAATAAAGTGTGGTACCACATCATGTTGGTCATTTCTTTCGTAACCCCTATACTCGGCCTATAGCTATGAAACATGATAACAATGCACTCAGTTTATAATTACTTTTAAAGCTGAAATATGAAAAGAAAACAAATTTTTTATATGGTAGGTTTGTAGAGACTCTATTTGTAAAAATTCAGCTGCCACATACATGTATCTGTGTATTAGTGAAACTTCTTGTGGAATTCAACATCATTTTGATATACTCTTTGTTAGTTGTCAGTCAAATGATGGAATTTAATATATGTTATTGTCATGTAATAAGTTATTAAGGTGTCAAAGAAATTCCATTGGTAAGTGAGCTAATATTCAGCCTTAAAAAAGCCTCATGCATGTAATGCATGACTTTTGAGATAGGAACAGATAGAAATGGTTGCCTCAAAAACCAGTAAGAAGGAGTCACTGGATTCCTAACCCATTGAAATATACCACCCCAAAAACAACACTATTTATGAAATTGAAGTGTTATTATAATTTTTCATACCTGACAATTCTTGAACTAAATTTTAATTGACGAAAAACAGTTAACTTGAAGTAACACAAATAGATTAAATATAAATCACTCTTAGCTTTAAAGTATAAATTAATTAGTGATTCCCCTCCGATGTATTGATTTTTTCGTGTAGTAAAAACTTTTTCTGGTCATAAACACGACTCAGAAGTTCCATATTGATAGTTTCTACATGTTTTGTCATCTTGAGTGCCAGAGATTGTTTTGGTTTTAATTGTCCAGATGAGGTAGATCTAAAGAGTTACTTCTTTGTTTGGTATCTGGTACATCACAGAACTCGCCATGATAATATCATAACTGATAAAATGCTAAGTTGCCCCCCCCCCCAAAAAAAAAAAACAAAAACAAAAAAAACATCAATTTAGTATTTTTTGCACCTGCAAGGCTTAGCTGTCTGCAAAAAGGTAACACTTGGAGCAATGCATTATGTACCGGTAACATGTTTCTTCATATCCCAAAATTAAAGTGGCTAACTGTACAGCCATAGTACAGGTAAGAAATTGGACGGCTGTGAAATTTAGATTTAATTTCTGTGATTTATAGAACATTTTACAAGTCGATCTACATGTGTACATATGTATGTTATTAGTGCCTTCATATTCAAGGTTCTCAAGTATTTTATAAATTTTTATGCCCCTTGAATCGAAGATTCGGGGGGCATATAGTTTTTGGTCTGTTTGTTTGTCTGTTTGTCTGTTTGTCCACAAAAAACTTTAACATTGGGTATATCTTTTGAATTGTAAGTGATAGGGATTTCATTGTTTGGATGTGTATTCCTTGTGGAGAGACCTTTCAGTTGGTACCAGAATATTTAACCTCGTGACCTTGACCTTGGAATGTGACTGTCCGGTAAAATTTCAATAGAAAAATGAAATTATATTTTGTTTTATTTTATATATATAGAAATTAAACTCATTTATGATGAAATGTTTTTTGATATCTATAGAATTCTTTTTGTAAAAAAAAAAGATTTTTTAAATCATTCAGAATATTTTCTTCATTTATTCACTTTCCTTTTACAGGTATTTATATATGTATTATATATGTTGTGTACAAGTTGTGATTTTGTACAAGTTATAACATGTACAGAAATATTGTACAAGTTACGCTTGCATCCACATTTACTTGACATTATTAAAGATAACAAATTTTCTTTGACAGAATTGGAAAAAAAGACATTTGTGTTAAGAAATTCAAGTCTTAGACTAATGCATTTCATAATATTTCAAAACCAATATGAAGTAATAAAAGTACAATAAGGGATCACTTGAACTTGGCGACCACAATACTGGAATACTAGTATTGTCCACAATACTGGAATAAAAATTTTATTCCAGTATTGTTGAAAAATTTGAATTTTGTATATTGTATTTTTAAATAATGTATTTATGAAGTGTAATATAAATGTATACAAAGTAATTATTTATGGAAAAGTTTACGGTTTTCTGTATGTGTATTGTGAATTCCAGGTGTAATTATGACATGTATTTAAAAAGATTATATTGTTGATTATAGAAATATATGTATTGAATAATTATCTCGTTGTTTGAACAAACTAACTACAATTGTATGTTTTTATAATGTTTTTATAACATTTTATGTCTTCAGGTAATATTTTAAAAGTCATGTTTTAATATTGTTAGAACATTGTGAAATAAATAAAATATATCGTGTTTCGATGATTTATTCTATCTTATAACAGAATACACTTCAGACTAAAATCAATAAACAATAAACACAAGATATAGCATTAAATAATTTGTCACTGTTGTTGTCGGGTGTCAAACACCGCTGGGCAGTCAGAAGAGTTAGCCTCGTCTGTTCAATGGTCTTGGTGTCCATGGGTCCGTTGGTACTCAGCATGTTGATAGTTGGGTTTGTCTGGCTATCTCTGTCTTAAGTTGTTCACGGGTCATCTTGAGTATGTTCTTCATTACTGTCTGAACCCGGAATGTTTGTTGTATTGGTACTCTGTCTCGTCGGGTTTTCTTGTTCTTTTGACCTGGTGTCCTGTTCCTACTGTGTCGGCGAGAAACTGTACGGCACATTTGTTGTTATAGTGGTGCGAGTCTTGTCTCCATAAGTCTAATTTGGTCTGTGGTTTTTGTCAATCATGTTATGGTACCGTTTGCAATCTGAGTTTTGAACTCTGTAGCCCAGCTTGGTGCGTCATCTTTCTCTGTCATTGACCTGCAGTACAGTAATCTCTTGTTCCTGAAAATCTTGTTCTTCTTTATGTGTTGTGTGTATAGCTCTATTGTTACCGGTGTAGTTGGTCGAGCAGTCTCTGGGATGTCTTCATTGAGTTTTTCTATGGTCCAGATTTTAAAATATTTTAACTTGTGTATGGTTAGAGTTAACTCAATTCTTTCAATGACAGACATGTTGTGTGGAAACGGATTGACATTTGTAGTTTTCTTTTACTCAATGTCATATTCATATCAGCTTGGTTACTCAATATACAATAATTGTGCAATATGGCTTGTCAGACTAATTGGGTCGCTAATTAAATTGTGTTTAAAGCATTTAATCAAATTTTGATAAAATCACCTTTGATCACCTATTAACTCTAATTAAAATAACAAAATAGCATCCCTTTTTTACTTTAATATTCTTTTTATCATAAAACATACCATACCCTATAAACTTTATATTACTATGAACTTGGCGACCACAATACTGGTACAATTCTGGAATACAATACTGGAAGAAATTTTTATTCCAGTATTGTGAACAATACTAGTATTCCAGTATTGTGGGTGCCAAGTTCAAGTGATCCACAATAAGCTTACAAACTCCAATGTGTGTATTTTACAAAACATTTTTTAGCAAAGTATGTTTTTATTTTAAAATGTACTTATTTTGACACCATAGTAATTCAGTTACTTTTACCAAGTTCAGATCATGTTAAATATACTATGAAATTTATTTGAGACAGAGAATTAATTTGTTAGAATTCTTGATGAAATGAAGGTACCTACAATTTGTCATAACTTGTACAAAATTTTTGTACATGTTATAACTTGTACAATATTTCAACTTGTACACAACATATATAATATACTATGAAATTTATTTGAGACAGAGAATTAATTTGTCAGAATTCTTGATGAAATGAAGGTACCTACAATTTGTCATAACTTGTACAAAATTTTTGTACATGTTATAACTTGTACAAAATTTCAACTTGTACACAACATATATATATCAATGATGAGGGATGTTACTAAAAATATCTATTATTTCATTTCTTCTCTTCTATGTATTCCTCAACTTTTGGGGAACCAGTATTGATGATCCCTGGTTTAATCAAAGTACTGATAACACTGATAGACAAAACACACTGAGTTGACTATAAATGTTCCAAAAAGGGGGGGGGAGGGAGTGAAAATTGTTTTCTTAATAATGCTAGGATAATGATTGGAGGGGTTCATTTGGGTGACTTCTGTGTTTGCATCCAATTGCAATCATCATTTGATGTGATTAAACTTTTCAGTTGAAACCAGAATTTATTCTACAAATTATTTTGTCAGTAGGACATTCATTGTTCAAAGTTGCTAAATGTTTCTTCTTTACTTCTACTGGGGGCATAAGTGTTTCACAAAACACATCTTGTTTCCACAATCTATTCTATAATGCGAGAAAATTGTTTCAGCTGGAAATTTAATACAAGATAGGACGATTGTGAAGCCAAAAGAAGCAACAGAAAAGGACCTTTTAGTAGTCCATACCAAACAGTATATTAAAGATTTAAAAGTAAGTATAATACAGTTATTTCTCAGGAGATATTGTTGTTATTATGTTAGATTGCATCAGACACTAATACAGACTTTTAGATATTAAAGAATAGCAGATTTTATTGAAAAATGTACAAAAAGTAATATTAGTTTGTTCCTTAGTTTGTTAATTATATTGTGCAAAATATTTACCTTTAATGTTAATCTTAAAATATTATTAATTCAACTTAAAAAAAAATAATTCAATATTTTCCAATTTGCATAGTTTAGCCTTAACTTACTCCTTTGCATAAATGAAATATGTGCTGTTATACAAATTAAGACAAATGTTTATACATGTATGGTACAATTTACATCATATTAAAGAAACTGTGAATCTACAAATTGCTAATATATGGTGACACCTTTTCTTTAAAACCTAAAAAATATAAAACAAGTGTGAAAGTGGTATTCTAGTAACAACAAAATGGAATTGAATTGTCAGCACTGAAAAGATATTTTTTGTTTTTCGGGTATTTTCCTCTCAATATTATTCGTTAAGGAATCACAGGATAATTTGTTATAATATTAGATTTTTTCAGTTGTATTTTTTGTAGAGTGAACGTGTGCATTTTTTTACTGTAAGAAATAACAGAAGCATGTAGAAAAAATTTCTTAGGGAATGTAAATTGAGAAGTGACTAGCCATCTAGTATCATATTACTATTTAGAAATGTTGTCAATATAACCTACATTCTACCCATCAGTACCCTCCATTGTGTTTTAAAATCACTAGATAATTCTATTTCATTTGAATTCTTTTTTTCATGACAATAAACTTAATGAGCATGTGATAGTTGATATATATGTACAAATTTAAAAGCTTGTTTTGCTTTAAATTTATATTATTTAATTAATTTCACTATAACAACCATTAAAACAGTTGTACATCAGTTGTACATTTTTATATATTATATAAGATTCTTAGACTATTCAAGAAAAAAATACGGTATTAATTATCAGGGGTTAAATTTTTGTTTATATTCATAGATTTTTTTGGTAAAAATTAAAATACCCAGTTTTTTAGCTCACCTGACCCGAAGGGTCAGTGTGAGCTATATATTGCCATCACTTGGCGTCCGTCCGTCCGTCCGTTAAACTTTTCACATATTCATCTTCTCCTCTGAAACCACTAAAGCAAATTCAACCAAACTTTACAGGAATGATGTATGCAAGGTCATTTACAAAGATTGCTCATTTCGTTCCGATCCGATAAAAAACATGGCCGCCAGCGCGTAACTTAGGTTTAACATTGGACCCTATGGGAAAATCACATTTTCATCTTCTGCTCTGAAAAGGCTGAAGCAAATTGAACCAAACTTTACAGGAGTGATGTACTAAAGTTCCTTAACAAAGATGGTACATTTCGTTCCGATCCGACGAAAAACATCGCCGCCAGCATGGAACATGGTTTAACATAGGACCCTATGGAAAAATCACATTTTCATCTACTCCTCTGAAACCACTGAAGCAAATTGAACCAAATTTTACAGGAATGATGTACTAAAGGTACTTTACAAAGATTGCTCATTTTGTACCGATCCGATAAAAAACATGGCCGCCAGTGCGGAACTTAGGTTTAACATTGGACCCTATGGGAAAACTCACATTTTCATCTTCTGATCTGAAAAGGCTGAAGCAAATTGACCCAAACTTTACAGGAATGATGTACTAAAGGTCCTTAACAAAGATTGCTCATTTCGTTCCGATCTGATGAAAAACATGGCGGCCAGCACGGAACATGGTTTAACATAGGACCCTATGGGAAAATCACATTATCATCTACTCCTCTGAAACCACTGAAGCAAATTCAACCAAACTTTACAGGAATGATGTATGGAAGGTCCTTTACAAAAATTGCTTATTTTGTTCCGATCCGTTAAAAAACATGGCCGCCAGCGCGGAACTTAGTTTTAACATTGGACCCTATGGGAAAAATCACATTTTCATCTTCTACTCTGTAAAGGCTGAAGCAAATTGAACCAAACTTTAGAGGAATGATGTACTTAAGGTCCTAAACAAAGATGGCTCATTTCGTTCCGATCTGACGAAAAACATGGCTGCCAGTACGGAACATGGTTTAAGATAGGACCCTATGGGAAAATCACATTTTCATCTATTCCTCTGAAAGCACTGAAGCAAATTCAACCAAACTTTACAGGAATGATGAATGGAAGGTCCTTTACAAAGATTGCTCATTTCGTTCTGATCCAATAAAAAACATGGCCACCAGCGCGGAACTTAGGTTTAACATTAGACCCTATGGGAAAAATCACATTTTCATCTTCTGCTCTGAAAAGGCTGAAGCAAATTGAACCAAACTTTACAGGAATGATGTACTTAAGGTCCTTAACAAAGATTGCTGATTTCTTTCTAATCCGATGAAAAACATGGCGGCCAGCATGGAACATGATTTAACATAGGACCCTATGGGAAAATCACATTTTCATCTACTCCTCTGAAATAACAGAAGCAAATTCAATCAAACTTTACAGGAATGATGTACTAAAGGTCCTTTACAAAGATTGCTCATTTCGTTCCGATCCGATATAAAATATGGCCGCCAGCGCGGAACTTAGGTTTGACATTGGACCCTATGGGAAAATTCATATTTTCATCTTCTGCTCTGAAACGGCTGAAGCAAATTCAACCGAACTTTACAGGAGTGATGTACTTACGGTCCTTAACAAAGATGGCTCATTTCGTTCCAATCCGACGAAAAACATGGCCGCCAGCATGGAACATGGTTTAACATAGGACCCTATGGGAAAATCACATTTTCATCTACTCCTCTGAAACAACTGAAGTAAATTCAACCAAACTTTACAGGAATGATGAATGGAAGGTCCTTTACAATGATTGCTCATTTCGTTCTGATTCAATAAAAAACATGGCCGCCAGTGTGGAACTTAGGTTTAACATTGGACCCTATTGGAAAAATCACGTTTTCATCTTTTCCTTTGAAACTGCAGAAGCAAATGCAACCAAACTTTACAGGAAGGATGAATAGAAGGTCCTTAACAAAGATTGCTCATTTCTGAACAATCCGTTAGAAAACATGGCCGCCAGCACGGAACATAGTTTATCATTGGACCCTATGGGAAAATCACATTTTCATCTACTCTTCTGAAACCACTGAAGCAAATTCAGCCTAACTTTACAGGAATGATGACTGAAGGTACTTTACAAAAATTGCACATTTCATTTCAATCCGACAAAAAACATTGCCTCAAGTGCAGAACATAGTTTAACATTGGAGTCCAGTATGAGGAAACCATCCTTTTCATCATCTTCTCTCAAAACAATTAAATCAAATTATACTAAATGTATAGAAGGTCCTTTGCAAAAATTACTTATTTCAATAGGATCAGAGAAAACACACGGGTGCTAATTGAGAACATACCAAAACACCCTACCCCATTGGTAAAAAATATGATCATTTTTTGGTCATGCATGGCATAGAGGCATTTTGTCAGGTGAGCGATACAGGCTCAGTCTCTGAGCCTTTAGTTTAGCGATATTTGCGTCCAGACATATAGGATGAAAATTTGAAACATAAACATGTCTAAATACACATATTTAGGTCCAAACTATGATTTCCCAATGTAACAACACAGAATTTTTACATTTATGACAATTTTATGACAGAAACATTTGAAATTAATTTCCAATTAATACTAATACTAATGCTATTTTATTATGGACCAGGTCAAAAGTTAAATGTAAACAGGGTAACCTAAGGTCCTCTACACAGAGAATGAAACAGGAAAACTGCTCATTTATGTCTAAATTTGATTGACTCGAGTCTTCCCATTGTAGACGTGTTTAATTGAAAAACAGTGATATTCTGGCTTTTTGCCTACCAATACCAGCTGAGAAAAGAGGCTATTGATTATAAAAAAATAAATGCATGGTTTAGTTGGAACATATCAAGACTAACTTATTAAACCTCCGCTCCGAAGGAGGAGGTTTATCTGTTTCATTAATTTTAGATTTTAGCTGTGTTGTGTTAGGCTTGTTTTGGCATGGCATTGCCCTGCCCTGGTGGTCTGTCTCCCCATTTTTATTTACATTTCCCATTTGGCCATCAAGAAGCATTACATGCAGTATCCTTATTATCTGATCTGCTTCACATTGAAGTTTTCACGATGATGTGAAAACATGGGATACTGAAATGTATAAATTAGGAAGAAATTACAAGGGATTGTATACTCAAACATAAGTTTTTTGAAATGTTATACTTAATGTGATCAAAGATTCTTTTTTTTTTCCTACTCAAAATATTCAGTCATCTTTAAATAAAACATCATTGATAGCAGTTTTTTTATCACACAACTGATACAATTACATGTACAGAGCAAACTGTAACTAACATGTTCACATAAAATGGCAGACCTTGAATACAAAAATTCTGACCCTCAACATTAATTACTTTAAACGTATTAATTTTCTTGGTTTCTAATATTCGCTGGTATAAATTTTTGCATTTTTTTGGAAAAATATTAGTACACTCTGATTGTTTCTGAGATATTAATATGTACTAATTTTCGCAGAAATTTGTCAACCTCGAAAATAGCGAAAGTTAGTACACCACGAAAATAACTACTTTTACAGTACATGATAAAAGTACTTTACATAATAAACTTGTGCATTTAGCCCGAGGTGCTTAAAAAACTTGAGAAAATATTAATGATTCAGTGATGAAAATGGAGAAAGTCCTGGATCTGAATCTCAGCTTCTTGAATTATTGCTGCTTTGAATAAATGTATCCAGAATATTATATATAATATTGGCAGTAATACAAAAAATGACACCATACTGCTTTATTTCATTATACTTAGCTATCAGATTTTGTGGAGGGAATTGATGAGGTATATTATAATAATCCATCACAGTCCTTGTTGCATGAACACTATCCTGTAGCATTTTGCATAGTGTGATTGTGTGTTATTGTGTAAATACACATTTAAATCACAACAGTTATACAATTTCCCTGGCCAATTTTCACTATGTATATGTTGTATATTATGTTAATGTATCCTATATATCCTTACTTTTTAGCTCACCTCACGAAGTGAGGGGGCTTATGTGATACCCCCGGCGTCGGCGTCCGCTTAGGAAGAATGGTTAAGGTCCATTCCTGCTTACTGACATGCCCCACATCAACCATTTTGGTATGCCTGATGCATTTCGGGATGACCACTGGAATGCATGCTTCGGATGCTGTCTCTGACCTACATTTTACGCATGAGCGACTTGGTTAAGTAGAATGGTTTAAGTCCATTCCCGCTTACTGACATGACCCACATCAACCATACTGGTATGTATGATGCATTTTGGGATGACAACAACAATGCATGCTTCGGATGCTGTCTCTGACCTACATTTTACGCATGAGCGACTTAGTTTGGTAGAATGGTTAAAGTCAGTTCCTGCTTATTGACATGGCCCACATCAACCATACTGGTATGTATGATGCATTTTGGGATGACAACAACAATTCATGCTTGGGATGCTGTCTCTGACCTACATTTTACTCATGACTGAATCTGTTTAAATGAATGATCATAGTCCATTCCTGGTTACTGACATGTGTAACATGTGACAATGCTGTGCAACGAGGTGAGCTTAGCAGGCTGTGGCTGCTTTCTATGTTTAATTTCAATAGTCAAAGTTCATCCTTAGCATCAAATCCCACTAGATATGTTTATCCCTATTCATAATGTTTTAATACCTGAAGGACAAACATTGATTTGCTCCCTTATGTTTGTAGCAATATAAGATTCACTGAATAGATAAGCCTACTTTATTCCCCAACTAGTACCCATATGCCAACCAAAATCATTCTACTCCCTCACTGAAGTTAGACTAGAGAGGTATATTGATTTCACCTGACTGTCTGTTTGTCCATCTATTTATTGGAAGACATTATTTGTCTTTAAAACTCAAAAGGAGATCTCAGACCCTCAAAAACTTTTCAAATTTTGCCAGAATGCCAAGTACCATTTAAGGTAGATCGATCCTAATCAAAATATCAGGCAGAATTTTTTTTATTTTTAGATATTTTGTAGGTCTTAGTCCATTTGTTCAAAAAATAAAATAAAAAATGATATGTCACCGATCATTTTTTTCTGTTATCAGGATTTGAAAATCTGAGTGATTTATTATAAATTTGGAAAAAAGATATTGCTACTTTGACACTTCCTCACATTTGCATTACAACTTGTAGCCATAATACCTCCCCCACAACATTTTACATTTGGGAAACTACCTTGACAGATATCAGGATATAAACATCAAGAATATTTTTTGACTTAATATGTTGAATTTACATTTTCTTGTTCCAGAAAAAGGCCTTTTATTTATATAGTTCAGTATGTGCAGTCCAAAATTTACTTAACTTTGTGACTCACTAGACAGATAAATTCTTTTCATTATATTGAATGATAGGAACAAGGCTAAATGTTTCATAAGAATATGTATTTCATCTTTTCTTTTTTTTTTGGAAAAAGAAGAAAAACAGACATGAGAGACGGAGAGACAACTTCCTGTGAGAATGAATAATATTTTATTATAATTATAATTAAACAGTGACAAAATTAAAATAACTTATGTCTCAGTTTTTTGGAAGCTCCAATGAAAAATACCTAGCTGACCAACAAAACCTTTTCAAGGAGTGTCACATTAAAAATATTTTTGATTTTTTATACCCCGCCACACGTAGTGGCGAAGTATTATCTGATACCCCAAGTCGTGTGTCCATCCGTCCGTCCGTCTGTCCGTCCCCCAAAGGTTTCCGACTTATAACTTGTGAACAAAATAACAAAAGGTCTTCAAACTTGGTATCTAACTTCTTTACCTTAAAACTCAGGCCAAGTTCGATTTTGGGTCCAGAGGTCCAAGGGGTTCTGGCGTTATGCCCCTTGAAACTTTGAAATTTTGCGAATTTTAGGGTTTCCGACTTATAACTTGTGAATGAAATAATATATTGTCTTCACACTTGGTATGTAACTTGTATACCACAAAATTCAGACCAAGTTTGATTTCGGGATAAGAGGTCCAAGGGTTCTTGAGTTATACCCCTTGAAACTTTGAAATTTTGCGAATTTTAGGGTTTCCGACTGAGTACTTGTGAATGAAATAATATATTGTCTTCAAACTTGGTATGTTACTTGTATACCACAAAACTCAGGCCAACTACGATCTCGGGTTCAGAGGTCCAAGGGGTTCTGGAGTTATGCCCCTTGAAACTTTGAAATTTTGCAAATTTTAGAGTTTCCGACTGATAACTTGTGAATTAAATAATATATTGTCTTCAAACTTGGTATGTAACTTGTATACCACAAAACTCAGGCCAAGTTCAATTTCGGGTTCAGAGGTCCAGGTGTTCTGGAGTTATGTCCCTTGAAACTTTGAAATTTTGCGAATTTTAGGGTTTCTGACTGATAACTTGTGAATGAAATAATATATTGTCTTCAAACTTGGTATGTAATTTGTTTTCTACAAAAGTCAGGCCAAGTATGATTTTTGGTTCAGAGGTCCAAGGGGTTCTGGAGTTATGCCTTTGAAACTTTGAAAATTTGCGAATGTTATGGTTTCAGACTGATGACTTGTGAATGAATTAATATATTGTCTTCAAACTTAGTACGTAACTTGTTTACCATGAAACTCAGGCCAAGTAGGATTTTTGGTTCAGAGGTCGAAGGTGTTATGGAGTTATGCCCCTTGAAACTTTGAAATTTTGCAAATTTTATGGTTTGCAACTGATAACTTGTGAATGAAATGTTACATACTATCTTCTAATTTGGTGTGTTAATTGTTTACCATAAAACACAGGCCATGTATAATTTAGGGTTCAGAAGTACACAGGGATCTGAGGTTATGCCTATTTAAACTTTGAAATTTTGTGGAACGTGGCGGGGTATCATATAATGCACCATTACTATTTTTTTGTTTTGTACTTATGTAACTTTCCGTTTATCTAGGAACAAAAGAACTATCAAGATTTGCAACAGGCATACACTTGTACATCATGACAGGTTTAAGTCTAATTTTCAGCATTAGGTACCCAGATAAACTGTATAGTTTGATGTACCTTGATGTCTTAAATTAGGAAAAAATAATAATGGCAATTATTACTTACAGAAATGTGTGCAGAAATTAACATTTATATGCACATTTGCATAGATTTTTGTTACATTCCCCTTGACAAACTAGTATATTTTTTGTGATGTACAACTGTCATCATTTCTGATATTATACAGAGGTTTTAGCGTGTTAGGAAAATAAAATTATATTTTAGGAACTAAGTCTTTAAGATTTCTAAAGTTTCCTCAAAAACTTATTTCTCAACATCATCATGTCTCTCTAAAAGGGGAGACCTCCACAGTCTGAGGAAAGTTGAGCAAACCTTGCAATCTGATAAAGGTCAAACAGTTTAAATTTCGTAAAGCAGTGTCAAAAGTAAATCTCATAGTTTGGGGATCGAAGACCATAATTGTAAATCTGATGAATTTGAGGAAAGTTAAATCAAACTCACATTAATCTGAGGAAGTTTAAACAGTGAAAATCTTTTAATCTAGGGAAGCTTTGGCAGTGTTAATCACTTGTTAACACTTAGGAAGTTCAGACTGTGTAAATCTCACATTTGGAGGATGGTCAAATAGTAATTTGTACTAATCAAATAAATTTCAAAGTCTCAAGCTCACCTGACTATATAGGTTGAGCTTTTACAATCATTTCACATCTAGCATCCATTGTCTGTCTGTCTGTCCTAAACTTTCCCTTGAAACAACTTCTTGACTTTCCCTTGAAACAACTTCTTGAGACAACTTGTTAACTTTCCCTTGAAACAACTTCTTGAGAACAGCTGAATGGATTTGAACAAAATTTTGCATGAATAATACTTATGTGGTGCTGACTAAGTGTTGTTACCTTTAATAAGAGCCCCGCCACATAGTGGCAGGTGCCTTATAGTAATCACTCTGTCCGTCCGTGCATTCGTCCGGCTGTCTGTCCGTCCATCTGTAACAAAGTCGTGTCTGGGCTATAACTTTTTTTGTCTTTTGAGATAGGCTTTTGATATTTTGCAGATAGGTAGATCACTTCAAGACAATGTTTCATGTACCATGATTGATGACCTTTGACCTTGAACTTTGTCATCAAGGTCAGATTATTGGTTTTTTAAAGAAAAGTTGTGTCCAGGCTACAGTGTTGTATTACATTTTTGTCTTTTGAGGTAGGCTTTTTTGCAGTTGGCATGAAGATAGATCACTTCAAGGTTATATTTCATGAAATATGATTGGTGACCTTTGACCTTCTACATTCTGTTTATTTCTTGGAGATTATATTATTGTGTCCATACTTGTTTTGTGTCCACACTTGTTCTGTGTCCACACACACTTTAATTTGCACTTATTACAGCTGGGCTCACAGAGATGGCTGCCATCTCTCCGATGTCTAGTTTGGTGCTGATCAGTCGTCCAGCATAGTTGCCAGCAGGGAACTTAATTTAATGTTGGACCCTATGGAAAAATGCATACAAAGATCCTCTTCTAGAGAACTTCTGAATGGATTTAAACCAGCATTGTCATGAATGATACTTTTAGGTGCTGACCAAGTGTTGTTATTTTGGTGCCAGTCCATCATTCAAACATGACCGCTGGTAGTTAAACATTGGACCCTATAGGAATGATTTCAAAGATCCTTTCTAGAGAACAGCTGAATAGATTTACTCCAAATAAACATAACATGAATGATACTTATGAAGTGCTGACCAAGTGGTATTACTTTGGTGCTGATCTATCATCCAATATGGCTGCAAGCCGTGGACTTAGTTCAGCATTGGATACTAAGATATATTGCAAAATAAAGATGTTGTAGAACTGAAGAATGGATTAAAACCAAACATGGCTTGAGTGATAGTTGTGATGTGCTGACAAAGTGTTGATACTTTTGTGCCAATCCGTCCGAGACCATCATCCAAAGCTGCCAGCTGTGAATTTAAATAACAGTACCCTATGGAAAAAAATGCATACAAAGATCTCCTAGAGAACCACTTAATGGACTGAAGCCAAATTGGGTATGAATGTTTCTTATGAAGTGCTGGCCAAGAGTTTTTACATTTGAGGTGATCCATCATCCAACATGGTCACCAGAGGTGAACTTAGATAAGCATTGGACCCAACGAGAAATACATTCAAAGATCTTGTTCTAGAGATTTAAATCAAACATGGCATGAATGTAACTTATGAGGTGCTTATAGAGTGTTGTTACTTTGGTTCCTATCTGTCATCCAACATTGCCACCAGTGGAGAATTTAGTTCAAAATTTGGACCCTATGTTAAATACAAACACAGATTTTCTTATAAAGAAAAATTGAATAGATTTTAAACAAACCTGCCATGATTGATACTTATGAGGTACTATCCTAGTGTTGTTACTTTGGTGCTGATCCATCTTAAAACATTGCTGCCAGTTTGGAACTTAGTTAAACATGGGATTCTTTGGGAAAAATGCATGCATAGATCTTCTAGAGAACTACAGAATGCATTTAAACCTAACATGGCATCAATGCTACTTATGAGGTACTGATCAAATATTGTTACTTTGGTGCCATTCCCTCATCCAAAAACGGCCTCTAGCAGGGAACATTGTTGGTTAAACATATGGGAATCTACGGAAAAAACATTCAAAGATTTAATTCTCTGAAACAACTGGGCTTATTAGAACCAAACTTAAGCACAATGTAGTTGAGATGGGTCTCCTAAAAAATAGATGTCTTTTAAGTCTGCACCTTATCCAAATTGGCTACCTATGGGGAACATAGTTTAATATTGGATTACATCTAGATCTTCTCTTCTGAAAGAATTTCCCAGTTGGAAATAAACCTTGGCACAATAGTTCTCTGTAAAATTGTCCTGCAGATCCATCTCGTATCCATGATGACAGGCAGTAAGGACAATAGGTTAATGTTGGATCATAAAACATAAAAGTTTAGGATCATATATAACATAAAGGTGCTAGGGGCTGTCTTGAACTTACTATGAGGTACTGGAAGGAGTGTTTGCTCTTTGTTGAAGGCCTCATGGTGACTTCGAGATGAAGAACAACGATGAAAACATTGTTCCATTTGCTTAGTCTTATTATATATTTATAGGGATTTTGTTTCGTGTACATTTAATCAATATCCCTTTGTTTGTTTACATAGCTTGAATATGAGACCCTTCAACTAAGTTAATTTGACTACATTTGTATATGTATTGGCCATTGTCCATGTGAATGATACAGACCATTGAGAGACTCTTGTTCAACATAAATTTCATTATTCTAGTGTAATATGATCTAATATGACTATACAATGAATTAAAATAAAACTCTGCCATTACCCGCTGGAAATCTTTTTTTATGCCATGTTTATACTGGATTGCTGTTTATTTTATCTTGTTGTAAAATGCATGTTTGTGTTTATTGTGCATGTGTAATGTTAAGCATAATCAAGTTATGGATAGAACAATTCGGAGAATATCATTTCTTTAATAACAAACAATGGATTGAAATATTATTGGCCAAAGAAAATCAAAATGATTCAATTACATCTATGTTTAAATATTCATTAAGTAGCAGATTACATGATAACTTAAGTTTTACAAACAGCAGTCATATAAATCAAAGAAACAGTCAAATTCTTGGATTTTCTTCTTATTGTTTACTTTACATTACCATGATAATTTGTTTTAAGAAGATGTCAGTTGGATATAAATTTTTTGCCTCGATCGTGCCAATGATAATTTATTTGTTTTCCCCAGAGGTGGGGAATATCTTTTTAATTATTATACCACAATAACCACTCATTCTTCCATTTCCCTGTCAGGTATTTTGATTCTTACTCTGTTCTCTTGTATTTTTTATTCCAAATACTTGTCATTTTATTGTTTGTTTGCTCATATTACCCGGTAAGTAAAGTGGCAAAATTACACTAGGGCATGTGCTTCTTTTACATCTGCATTGTTGTTGTACTGCACACAGGTTATAAGCATTTCTGAATGTCTCTGTGAACTTATGACTTGAATGCATACTGCATTAGATTGATTTCATATTGCAATTCAGTTCTTGTTATTCTATGCTAGTTGCATTCATTCGTGTTGCTGTATTTGTGTCTCAAGACTAATGTAATAGGTATTGCAGTATACCAAAATTGGATTAGCAGGATCTTTATTTTATACTTCAGCAACTTCATCTTATGCCCAAACTCAGACTCAATTTTCTGAAAAAAAAGGTTATGCAGTTTAATATATATTGACTCACCTTTGCCAACCCTATGTTAACTTGATAAGCTCTTCATTCATAATATTGAAGAGAGTGTTCAAGCAATCCTTTAAGCCCTTTTCTACCCTTCGACCCCATATGACAGTGTATTTTAAATGATATGAGATATGGTTTTATGTACCAGTAATTGTAACATAAGAATGCTATTTTTACATGATTAGATATGAAAACATGACAGTTTACTAGTTTTAGTTGACTAACATGTTCACATGCTGTCTGCAGATGTGAAAATTTAAAAAATGTGGATATTTCTTGAAGGAGCGGGCTCTAGTTTATGGCAACTATTATGCAACTATGGATCACCATGTAGCCAAATTTTAGTAAAACCCACACCAATACTATTATATGTCATTTTTAGCTCCCCTGGGTAAAGCCAGGATGAGCTTTTGCCATCACTTTTCGTCCATCATTCATCTGCCTGTCTAGTATAAACTTTCCATTCAGGGATATTCTCCTTTGAAACTGCTGAGCTAATTGGAACCAAATTTTGCCAAAATAGTCTTTAGGTGAACCCCTGCTGAAAGGATTTTTTTCAGGTCAGTGTGATATCCAAGATAGCCACCAGTGGGGAACATAGCTGTAACATTGGACCCCATGAGAAAATACATTCAGAGATCTTCTCCTCTGAAACTGCTGACAGCTAATTGGAACTAAATTTGGCCAAAATACTGGTAGTCTTTATGTGACCCCCTGCTAAAAGGATTTGTTTCAGGCCAGTGGGATATCCAAGATGGCCACCATCCAGGATCATAACTTTAATATTGGACCCAATGGGAAAATACATTCAAAGATTTTCTCCTCTGAAAATGCTGAACCAATTGTAACCAAACCTGGCCATAATAGTCTTTAGGTGGCTCCCTGCAAAATGTGTTTTTATGTCTGCAATATAACCAATATGGCTGCCATCAGGGAACATAGTTTTAACATTGGATCTATGGGAATTCACATTCAAAGATCTTCACTTCTGAAACTGATGATCGAAATGGAAACAAACTTGGCCACAATAGTCTTTAGGTGGTCCCCTGCAAAAAGGGTGTTTTTCTTGTCAGAGCTATATACAAGATGGCTTCCAGCTGGGAACATAGTTTTAACATTCGACCTTATGTAAAAACATATTCAAAGATCTTCTCTGAAACTGCTAAGCCAATTGAATCAATCCTTTTCAAGTGACAAT
>MJUU01064811.1:23015-40403 GCA_002080025.1 Modiolus philippinarum
TATAGGAGCTGCTACGTCAGCTGCAGCTTGTGGGGTTGAAGACCATGTTATAAAAACACTCAGAGGGTGGTCTTCAGATTGTTATGTGAGATACATACGAGTTGAATCCAAGATTATTAAAAATGCTCAATATAAGATGGGAGATGAATATTATTCTATACTCATCTTTGTATATGGATAAATGATTAAAAATAAGTTGTAGGTCTTTAACATATTATATTGACTTACAATGAAAATTTATTGTAAGATTTTTTGTGAAAAGGGCTCCTCAGACGTCTCAATCTCAACAGAAAGAAATTCAAACAAATATGACATATTTTTATAAAGATTGTATTATTTCCTAAGTTTCAAAGCTACTTATGTTGGGAATACAGAGCGAAGTACTGTGACACATAATTGTACTTGTATAGTATTGCATTATCAGTGGGTCTTTTGAGTTGAGCTGAGTAAACATATGGTTGAGATACAAGAGTTGAGTTATCCGTCCCACTTCTATGGTGCTGTTGGGACCATATGGGAGATTCAGACAAAGATGGAGAAAATAAGAGGAGACCACAAAGGTGTCTTTACAAAATTGATTAGGAAATTCAAAGAGATGAAACAGAATCCTGCCTTTGTTCTAGAGTAGCTGACAACTCTATTGGAATCTCTTAGCAATCTTATTGTCCATTGTGTATGACCTTGCCGGTCTACTTGTTCCTGTTGTATAACCAATTTAACAATTTGATCATACTATTCACATTATTTTTTTGACCAACTGGTATTGCTGGACTACAACATATATTGGAAAAAGTTTTTGGTGGATTGCTTTTGTTAACTAATCAACACACTCAGTGTCCTTTTGAATTGTTCAACAATACTATTGTATATCTATCTGTAATAGCCTGGGGAGGTTTTACCTTGAAAAAGCATTACCTTACAGAAAAAGATATATAAATTTACTCAATCAATGGAATGAAAAAAATACAAATAATTCAAATTCCCTTTATTTATATCACAATATTTATTTTTAAATGTTGTAATTTTAATAATTTGATAAGGTGCATTCTTTTTTCATTAAATATAAACTCTATATAGTCCTTATTTTCATCAACAGATCAAGGTAAAACCTCCCCAGGTTATTACAGATTGATATACAATAGTATTGTTGAACAATAATAATGTGAATAGAATAATTTAACAATTTGATTGGTTACACAATAGGAACAAGTAGACCAGTAAGGTCATACACAATGGACAATAATGAGAAGATATTGGAATCATCAGACAAGGATGACATTAAAAAAAAGGAAATTGACAAATCAGATGAGTACATGTTTATGTTAGAAGTTCAAGTGAAACATATCAGAAAATTTATTTTGTCACATCAGGAAAAACTGACATTTGCACCACCATCGTCTACGTTAAATCCTCTCGCAAACAGTTTTTCGCCAACACTCACTCCTGATCATGATCCATGCTCATCAAATTCAGATTCCCAACATGACACTTGTAGAAATGCTACATCTAATGACAGAGTTAGTATTCAAAGAAGTGGTACCAACAAGAGAGCTGCACTTCCAATTATGAGTAACAGTATTCGTCTACCTAAGCTAGAACTACCTTACTTTGATGGGAACATTTAAAGTTGGCAAACTTTTTGAAACTCATTTGAAAGTACAGTTCACTATAACACAAATTTGACAAATGTGCAGAAATTTACTTACTTGAGTGCACAGCTTAAAGGAACAGCCGTACAATGCATACTGTAGACGGATTTGCGTTAACGAATGCTAATTATACTACTGCCGTAAATTTGCATATAGAACGTTTTGGACAAAGTCATAAAATCATTCATGCTTACATGAAAGCACTCATGGAGTTATCATCACCGACTTACAGTTTCCATAGTTTGCGAAATTATGGAGACAAACACGAGACATTTTTTAGAGGTCTTGAATCACTGGGACAAACTCAAGACATGTATGAGCGCTTCTGGTTCCAGTAGTTCTGGATAAATTTCCCGCTGAGGTTCGCATGAAATTTACTTCCTCCCGATTTACATAGTATGATAACCAAAGAAATCAATGTTTTAGAAGCAGGACAAGCGCTTAACATAAGTGAAAAGTTGTCATCAGCAGCTTGAAAACTGTTCAAAACATTACAAAACAGCTAGATATCAACACTGTGAATTTTGTGAAAGTTAGCATTTACCTATGAAGTGTGTGAACATTTCAGGCATTCAAGAACAAATTGTTAAACAAAAGCCTCTTTGTTTTCGATGTTTATGATCTCATTTTGCACAAGACTGTAACTCGGGATTAGTATGTCACAACGGTAACTATAAACATCATACTTGTCTTTGCGGGGGAGAATTCAAGGCAAAGGACAAGGAAAGAGCTGAAAAGGATGAAATAAGTGGTGAGTCTCATACGACCGAGGAGTTTAGTGATAACCAGAAACTTTTGATGATGAATGTTTAATAATTATGAGTTTTGAGTTTTGAGAGACTAGCAAATTTTGCTTGTTTGTGGGTCTACTCTTGTTTAACCGCCGGTTAACCTATATTTATTTTAAGCTCAACACATTTTGAAATTGATTTTTTCTGTGAATGTGTGATAACAAATAATATCATGAAAATTTTTGTAGGCTGGGAAGCTTGCATTAGAACGAGGATGGGCCATTAATTTAGGAGGAGGATTTCACCATTGTCATTCAGAGAAAGGAGGTGGATTCTGTGCCTATGCAGACATTACATTATCTCTTAAATTTTTATTCGAGAGAGTTGAAGGGGTAGCTAAAGCCATGATAATAGACCTGGATGCACACCAGGTACATGTAATTATTATTATATAAAACCTGTTCTCTAATGATATGTCAAATTTAAACCGGTTTTGACCCTTTAGATAAATTTTCATATTCAACATATGTTGAGTAAAGCCCCGTGCTATTTCCCGCCAAATCTACATGGAATACAATGCTTGGTATTCATTGTTTTTCATGAGAGAAAAAGATTACACCACTTTATCCTGATTATTACCATATTTTATCCACTCTCGATAGTTAAATTTAATAATTTCAAAATGCTCCACAAGCCTCGCAATTAAAATTTTAAAATTTAACTATACTAGTGGATAAAATATGGTAATGAACGGGATCTTGTGGTGTAATCTATATTTAAATCAGTCCTGTCTAAACTATTATCCTTGTAAACAAAATCTTGGAACATGTTCTTGTTTAAAGTGTATTCTAAATGATTAGGAAGTTGACAATCTGGACCAATTTCTCTGTTCAAAAAATAATAATGTTCAAGTCAAGGTCATTAGAAACAAGTAAAACTTCTAGTACAATGTATATTATATATGTCCACTTAATTTAAATTCAATACTTTTAAAAGTCTAAAAATTACCAGATAGAATTTTGAGATACTCACTGGCATGGAAATCCATGTTGGCAGATTAAATGCAAACTTGTGTCAGGAACAATATTTAGCTTGCAATATCTTTTGTTTGAAATAAATCTTGATATTAATGTAAGATTGCTGAGAAATTATAATAATCTTGATTTGCACTTCTAGTACTGTAAAAGGGGAAATTTTCGCTAGGGGTTTATTTTCGCTAATTTAGCGATTGGAACATATTCACGAAAATTTCCCCTCGCGTAAATTTGTTTTTATTATAAAAGTAACGAAACGTAAGCAAGAATTGCGAAAATAAAACCTTTCGAATAGATTTAAGAATCAAACTCTCGAAATTTAAACCATGCAAAAATAACCCCTTTTACAGTATTGAAATTATTATTATTTATAGAAAATGTAATTTATGATTTATGTTTCATTAGGGAAATGGTCATGAGCGTGATTTTATGGATGATGAAAGAGTTTACATAATGGATGTTTATAACAGAGGGATCTATCCACATGATGGATATGCTAAACGTAAGAATTTTACAAGCTTCATTTTAGTTACTCAATTACTTCCAGATGCAGTTTTCAGTTTTTTTTGTTATACCCCCACAAACAAAGTTTGAGGAGTATATAGGAATCACGCTGTCTGTCTGTCTATCCACACTTCTAGTAAGCGTAACTCCTCTTAAACTGTGTGAAGGATATTGATGAAACTTCACACAAAGGAAGGACACTATATGGAGATCTGCATGAAGGAATATAATTATTGTCTGAAACCAGGAAGGGGAGATAATTTGACTTTGACTTTTCATTGATTCCCTATGTATGTGTTCTTTATGGGTTACCTCGTAAGCGCAACTCCTCTTAAACCACTTGGAGGATTTTGATGAAACTTTACACAAAGGAAGGACACTATATGGAGATGTGCATGAAGAAATATAATTATTGTCCGAAATCAGGAACGGGAGATAATCCGACTTTGACTTTTCTTTGATTCCCTATTTATGGGTTACCTCGTAAGCGCAACTCCTCTTAAACCACTAAAAGGATTTTGATGAAACTTTACACAAAGGAAGGACACTATATGGAGATGTGCATGAAGAAATATAATTATTGTTCAAAACCAGGAAGGGGAGAAAATTGAACTTCGACTTTTCGTTGATTCCCCATGTATTGGTTACCTCTTAAGCTCAACTTCTCTTAAACCACTTGCGCAACTCCTCTTAAACCACTTGAAAGAATTTAATTAAACTTTACACAAAGTAAGAACACCATATGGAGATGTGCATGAAGGCGTATAATTATTGTCAGAAACCAGGAAGGGGAGATAATTCAACTTTATGTTTTCATTGATTCCCTACGTATTGGGTTACCTCTTACGCACAACTCCTCTTAATCCACTTGAAGGATTTTGATGAAACTTTAGACAAAGGAAGAACACTATATGTAGATGTATAAAATGTCAAATAGGCTGAAAAGGGTGAATTTTATATTTGTCTGATTTAGACAGAGTGTTTTCATTGGAACCCTTGTGAAAAGTTTTTTCTTGAAGATTATATCATTGTGTCCACACTTGTACTGTGTCTGCACCTGTATTGTGTCCACACCAACTTAATTTTGCACTTACCATATCGATTCGGGGTTCAATGAGCGGGGGTATCTTTGGCTGCCATTCGGCGACAGCTCTTGTTATTTATCGGATTTTGATGGGGTTTCTTTCAGTGTCCTCCTGAGGAAATTTCCAGTCAGTATTATGGCAACAGATTTCATGTGGCATGTACTGTTCACGAGATAAATGGGGCCCAAAAGGGGTGAATTTCAAAAATTTAAATTTTTTATTTTGAGTCTGATTTTGATGCAGTTTTTTGCAGTGGATTCCGTATGAAAAATTAACATAGCACTGCAACATTAGATTTTTGATAAGTTCTTTCTTTTCCAAGCTATGAGGGGCCCAACAGGGCAAAAATTGCAAACATGCAGAATACTTAAAATTTTTATTTTTCATCCGATTTCAATGGGATTTTTATCCCCTCGCCCAACGAAGTTGGGGATGGGATATAGCGTTTTACCCGTTCGTCCGTCTGTCCATTTGTCTGTTCGTCTGTTCGAACTTAAGACCATATATCTTTTGAATAACAAGTCGTAGATGGACAATGTTTTGTCCATGGATGCATCTTGAGGAGAACTTGAGGTTGATATATAGAATAGGTGGATTTGACCTACATTTCATGCATGGGTGACTCAGGTTAAAGTTTTTGTAAGAGTCCAGATCTGGGATACTACAACTCGTTGAGGAATAATATTTTGTATGTAGATGCGTATTTTAAAGTTACGAAGCTCCAGATAAAAATTAGGTCACTTTGACTTACATTTCACGCATGAGTGACTTGGGTTAAAGTTTTTGTAAGAGTCTAGATCTTGGATACTACAACTTGTAGAGGAATAATATTTTGTATGTAGATGCATCTTGTAAAGTTACGAAGCTCCAGATAAAAATTAGATCACTTTGACCTACATTTCATGCACGAGTGACTTAGGTTAAAGTTTTTGTAAGAGTCCAGGTCTGGGATACTACAAGTCGTAGAGGAATAATATTTTGTATGTAGATGTGTCTTGGAAAGTTACGAAGCTCCAGGTAAAAATTAGGTCACTTTGACCTACATTTCATGCATGAGTGACTTATGTTAAAGTTTTTGTAAGAGTCCAGATCTGGGATACTACAACTGGTAGAGGAATAATATTTTGTATGTAGATGCGTCTTGGAAAGTAACAAAGCTCCAGGTAAAAATTAGGTCACTTTGACCTACATTTCATGCATCAGTGACTTAGGTTTAAGTTTTTGTAAGATTCCAGATCTGGGATACTACAAGTCGTAGAGGAATAATATTTTGTATGTAGATGCGTCTTGGAAAGTTACGAAGCTCCAGGTAAAAATTAGGTCACTTTGACCTACATTTCATGCATGAGTGACTTATGTTAAAGTTTTTGTAAGAGTCCAGATCTGGGATACTACAAGTCGTAGAGGAATAATATTTTGTATGTAGATGCGTCTTGGAAAGTTACAAGCTCCAGGTAAAAATTAGGTCACTTTGACCTACATTTCATACATGAGTGACTTAGGTTAAAGTTTTTGTAAGAGTCCAGATCTGGGATACTACAACTTGTAGAGGAATAATATTTTGTATGTAGAGGTGTCTTGTAAAGTTAGGCTGCTCCAGATGAAAATTGAGTCACTTTGACCTACATTTCATGCATGAGTGACTTAGGATAAAGTTTGTGTTACAGTCTGGATTTTAGATACTTCAATTTGCAGAAGATTAATCTTTCATCAGTAGAAGCATATATGCTTTAGGTATGAGACTCCTGATTGAAATAATGTCACAACATTTCTTGCATGACTGGCTCAGATTTAAGTAACAAGCCAGATCTTGAATAGTACAACTTCCTTGAGTGCTTATATTACTAGACAAACATTCAGTAAACGGGCGAGGGGATTAGCTGTCATTTCCGACTGCCCCTTCTCTTGTTTTCTTTAGATTCCTCACATTGTAGGCTTTCAGTAGTGTGTCAAAGGATTTGATGTAGTTCTTACCGTTTCCGAGCTGTTAGGGGTCAAAGGGGCAAAATTACAATTTTTTGAAATATGTAAAATCTTGATTTTTCATCAGATTTTTTCTTTTGAATCCTGTCAATGTAAGCTTTCAGTAGTATGTTAATGGATTTGATGTAGCTCTTACCGTTTCAGAGCTATAAGGGGTCAAAGGGGCCAAAATTGCAATTATCAGAAATATGTGAAGTCTTTATTTTACATTAGATTTTGATGGGATTTTTATCTTTAGATTGTTCTCATTGTAAGCTTTCAGTGATATGGCAGTATATTTTGCATTGCTCTTTGGTTTTCTAGCTATAATGGGTTCAAAGGGGCCAAATTGCAATATTTCAAAATATCTGAAATCTTTATTTTTCATTGGATTTCAACATGAGTTTTTTTCTTTGGATTTCTCTTGATGGTAGTCAACAGAATTTCTTAGCCCTTACAATATCCTAGTAATAAGGGATTAAAAGGGCTAATTTTTATTTTCACTAGTTTGTGTCCAGTTAATTAATGTGTCAAGGTCCTTATTGTGTCCAGAAAATTACTGTGTCCACATTCATTTTAGTTTACACTTGTTCAAATTTCAGTGGTCGACATGCTGGGGTTGTATCATGCTGCGCTCGGCATAGCCCTTTTTTGTGTAGATGTCAAATAGGCTAAAAAAAGTGAATTTCATATTTGTCTTATTTAGACAGAGTATTTTCATTGGAACCCTTGTGAAAAGTTCTTTCTTGAAGATTATATCATTATGTCAATACTTGTATTGTGTCCACACTTGTACTGTGTCCACACCTGTATTGTGTCCACACCTTCTTAAATTTGCACTTACCATATCGATCCAGGGTTCAAATTGAGCGGGGGGTGTATTTGGCTGCCAATCAGCGACAGCGCTTGTTTATACTAAATTGTTATAAATGATCTTAAATGGAATGGACACACAATTCCTTGATTTGGAAAGAATTTTAATTGTCATTTAGGATGAAGGTTTTATATATTCATGAATTAACACCAATTTACTTTTCATGTCATTAATATAACTGTGCATGTACAGAAACTACTTTAGACTCCAAGTGCTTCCTTTGTAAATTATCTCTCTCCCCTTAAACAGGAATATGCGGTTGCAACATAGCTAGGAGAATAAAGATTTGCCCTTGTCCATCATATTGTCTTTAAGACATGAGTTACAGATCAAGTGTTAGTTTTGTTGGATTCATCAATATTTGCAAGAGCTCTTGCTCTTTAGACTTAAAAAAAAATGCTAGATTTTATTTTTGGTATGGGAGCTTAAATTATGAGTTCAGAGCAACATATAAGCTACTTTTCTGCAGACAAAAAAAAAAACAAGGTAAAAACTTGAAAAAACTGAGATTCCAAAATATAAAGATAATGCATCCAAAGAAATGGAAATGTAATACAGTTGAACTTTGATGGCTCAAAGACCCAAAGGAACGATGAAAACAGTATGAGTTAGCAGGATAGTCAAGTCAACAAGGTCGGACTATGTTGAAACTTGAACAAAAGGGTTTGAGACATCCATGGTATTGAAGCTATTGTAGTTCAAGTCATTAAATTTAACTGTTATAAAAAGCAAGTCTGTAAAAAAAAAGGTAACAATAGTAATGAAAAGGACAAAAACATTATAGAAAAAACTGTAATGTGACACAAAAGTGTATCCTGTATTGTGACACAAAAGTGTATCCTGTATTGTGACAAAAAAGTGCATCTTTTGCATTTCTGTCTTTTTTAAAGTTATTTCTATGTATGTTTGCCTGTTTAGTTTCAATTACAAAAATATTCATCATAACAAGATCTGTATATTCAAATCTACTTACCATATAGGAGTTATATCCCCTTTTTGGACTTTTATGTTTTGATTTATATTTCAAAAAATATCTAAGATCATGAATTGGTTAACTTATTTAAATATTTAATTGGACACAATGGGAAATGTTTGCAAAGGTCTTACTTACATGATTACAATATTTCTTCGATGATCCACTTTAAAAATGGTGTCTGGTATGTCCCAATCCAATNCAAGTCGTAGAAGAATAATATTTTGTATGTAGATGTGTCTTGTAAAGTTACGAAGCTCCAGATAAAAATTAGGTCACTTTGACCTACATTTCATGCATGAGTGACTTATGTTAAAAGTTTTTGTAAGAATCCAGATCTGGGATATTACAACTTGTAGAGGAATAATATTTTATTTGTAGATGCATCGTATAAAGTTAGGAAGCTCCAGATAAACATTAGGTCACTTTGACTTACATTTCATACATGATCGACTTAGGTTAAAGTTTTTGTAAGAGTCCAGATCTGGGATACTACAACTTGTAGAGGAATAATATTTTGTAAGTAGAGGTGTCTTGTAAAGTTAGGCTGCTCCAGATGAAAATTGAGTCACTTTGACCTACATTTCATGCATGAGTGACTTATGTTAACAGTTTTTGTAAGAATCCAGATCTGGGATATTACAACTTGTAGAGGAATAATATTTTATTTATAGATGCATCTTATAAAGTTACGAAGCTCCAGATAAAAATTAGGTCACTTTGACCTACATTTCATGCATGATTGACTTAGGTTAAAGTTTTTGTAAGAGTCCAGATCTGGGATACTACAAGTCGTAGAGGAATAATATTTCGTATGTAGATGCGTCTTGGAAAGTTACGAAGCTCCAGGTAAAAATTAGGTCACTTTGACCTACATTTAATGCATGAGTGACTCAGGTTAAAGTTTTTGTGAGAGTCCAGATCTGGGATACTACAACTCGTAGAGGAATAATATTTTGTATGTAGATGCGTCTTGGAAAGTAACAAAGCTCCAGGTAAAAATTAGGTCACTTTGACCTACATTTCACACATGAGTGACTTAGGTTAAAGTTTTTTTAAGAGTCCAGACCTTGGGTACTACAACTTGTAGAGGAATAATATTTTGTATGTAGAGGTGTCTTGTAAAGTTAGGCTGCTCCAGATGAAAATTGAGTCACTTTGACCTACATTTCATGCATGAGTGACTTAAGATAAAGTTTGTGTTACAGTCTGGATTTTAGATACTACAACTTGCAGAAGATTAATCTTTCATCAGTAGAAGCATATATGCTTTAGGTATGAGGCTCCTGATTGAAATAAGGTCACAACATTTCTTGCATGACTAGCTCAGATTTAAGTAACAAGCCAGATCTTGAATAGTACAACTTCCTTGAGTGCTTATATTACTAGACAAACATTCAATAAACGGGCGAGGGGATTAGCTGTCGTTTCCGACTGCCCCTTCTCTTGTTTTCTTTAGATTCCTCACATTGTAGGCTTTCAGTAGTGTGTCAACAGATTTGGTATAGCTCTTACCAATTCCGAGCTATTAGGGGTCAAAGGGGCAAAATTACAATTTTTAGAAATATGTAAAATCTTGATTTTTCATCAGATTTTTTCTTTGGAATCCTCTCAATGTAAGCTTTTAGTAGTATGTTTATGGATTTGATGTAGCTCTTACCGTTTCAGAGCTATAAGGGGTCAAAGGGGTCAAAATTGCAATTATCAGAAATATGTGAAGTCTTTATTTTACATTAGATTTTGATGGGATATGTATCTTTAGATTGTTCTCAGGGGGTGGTAAAGGGGGGTCCCCAACACGAAAGAACGAGCTTAAAAATTGCCAAAAACGAAACACGAGTGATAAAAATGGCCAATCACGAAACACGGAAAATTGCTGCTCGTAGTTCGCCGAAAACTTGAGAGGACATTATCATTTGTGGTGATTCATGCATCTTATCTTAAGTTTTTTTACCTGAAAGCTCTTTTAATCAATGAAAATCTGTGCAATTTTGCTCTGTGATACTTTCCGGTACCGTTACAATTCTAATTGTAACAAGTCCCGATTTTTTTACAGGAAAATAAACACGCACGAAATATAAAATATCCAAAACGAATCACGAGCTCAAAATATGGACAAAATCGAGGCACTTGAAATAATGCCAACACGAAAACACGAGGAATAAAAACACAAAACACGAAAAAACGAATTTATAAACCGCCAAAAACGTTGCACGAAAATAACCCTTTACCACCCTCTTCTCATTGTAAGCTTTCAGTGATATGGCAGTATATTTTGCATTGCTCTTTGGTTTCCAAGCTATAATGAGTTCAAAGGAGCCAAATTGCAATATTTCAAAATATCTGAAATCTTTATTTTTCATTGGATTTCAACCTGAGTTTTTTCTTTGGATTTCTCTTGATGGTAGTCAACAGAATTTCTTAGCTCTTACAATATCCTAGTATTAAGGGATTAAAAGGGCTAATTTTTATTTTCACTAGTTTGTGTCCAATTAATTAATGTGTCAAGGTCCTTATTGTGTCCAGCAAATTACTGTGTCCACATTCATTTTAGTTTACACTTGTTCAAATTTCAGTGGTCGACATGCTGGGGTCGTATCATGCTGCGCTCGGCGTAGCCCTTTATTGTGTAGATGTCAAATAGGCTAAAAAAAGTGAATTTCATATTTGTCTTATTTAGACAGAGTGTTTTCATTGGAACCCTTGTGAAAAGTTCTTTCTTGAAGATTATATCATTATGTCCATACTTGTATTGTGTCCACACTTGTACTGTGTCCACACCTGTCCTACTTAAATTTGCACTTACCATATCGATCCAGGGTTCAATGAGCGGGGGGTGTATTTGGCTGCCAATCAGTGACAGCTCTTGTTTATACTAAATTGTTATAAATGATCTTAAATGGAAAGGACATACAATTCCTTCATTTGGAAAGAATTTTAATTGTCATTTAGGATGAAGGTTTTATTTATTCATGAATTAACACCAATTTACTTTTCATGTCATTAATATAACTGTGCATGTACAGAAACTACTTTAGACTCCAAGTGTTTCCTTTGTAAATTATCTCTCTCCCCTTAAACAGGAATATGCGGTTGCAACATAGCTAGGAGAATAAAGATTTGCCCTTGTCCATCATATTGTCTTTAAGACATGAGTTACAGATCAAGTGTAAGTTTCGTTGGATTCATCAATATTTGCAAGAGCTCTTGCTCTTTAGACTTAAAAAAATGCTTGATTATAGGACCGCAAAAATTTTTGCGGTCGTATAATGGTATGGTGCTGTCATCGTCATTGTCGTCGTCGTCGTCGTTGTCTGCAGACACTTTTGTTTTTGGTCAATAACTTTAGTTTAGTTGACCAATCCTTATGAAATTTTAACACAATGTTCCTTGGCACAAAAGGAAGGCTTGGCTCAGTTTTGGTCATTGTGGCTCCACCCCTTTCTAAATAAGGGGCCAAAAAGGGTTAAATTTGATGTTTTCATATATTTGACTGTAGAATCTTTATTATTTATCGGATTTTTATAGGGTTTCTTTCAGTGTCCTCCTGAGGAAATTTCCAATCAGTAGTATGGCGACAGATTTCATGTGGCATGTACCGTTCACGAGATAAATGGGCCCAAAAGGGGCAAATTTCAAAAATTTTAATTTTTTTATTATTAGTCTGATTTTGATGCAGTTTTTTGCATTGGATTTCTTATGAAAAATAAACATAGCGCTGCACCATTAGATTTTTGATAACTTGTTTCTTTTCCAAGCTATGAGGGCCCAACGGGGCAAAATCGCAAACATGCAGAATACCTAAAATTTCTATTTTTCATCCGATTTCAATGGGATTTTTTCTTTAGATTCCTCACATTGTAGGCTTTCAGTAGTATGTCAAGGGATTTGGTGTAGCTCTTACCGTTTCCGGTGTATTAGGGGTCAAAGGGGGCCAAAATTGCAATTTTTAGAAATATGTAAAATCTTTATTTTACATCAGATTTTGATGGGATTTTTTTCTTTGGATTCCTCTCAATGCAAGCTTTCAGAAGTATGTAACGGATTTGATATAGCTCTTACTGTTTCTGAGCTATAAGGGGTCAAAGGGGTCAAAACTGCAATTATTAGAAATATGTGAAGTCTTTATTTTTCATTAGATTTTGATGGGATTTTTATCTTTAGATTGTACTCATTGTAAGCTTTCAGTGGTATGGCAGTATATTTTGCGTTTCTCTTTGGTTTCCAAGCTAAAAGGGGTCAAAGGGGCCAAATTGTGATATTTCAAAATATGTGAAATCTTTATGTTTCATTGGATTTCAACCTGAGTTTTTTCTTTGGATTTTTCTTGATGGTAGTCAACAGAATTTCTTAGCTCTTACAATATCCTAGTAAAAGGGATTAAAAGGGGTAATTTTTATTAGTTTGTGTCCAGTTAATTACCGGTAATGTGTTAAGGTCCTTATTGTGTCCAGCAAATTACTGTGTCCACATTAATTTTAGTTTACACTTGTTCAAATTTCAGTGGTCGACATGCTGCGGTCGTATCATGCTGCACTTGGTGTATCCCTTTATTTCATTTTTGGTATGGGAGTTTAAATTATGAGTTCAGAGCAACATATAAGCTACTTTTCTGCAGACAAAAAAAGAACAAGGTAAAAACTTGAAAAAACTGAGATTCCAAAATATAATGATAATGCATCCAAAGAAATGTAAATGTAATACAGTTGAACTTTAATGGCTCGAAAACCCAAAGGTACGATGTAAACAGTATGAGTTAGCAGGGTAGTCAAGTCAACTAGGTCGGACTTGTTGAAACTTGAACAAAAGGGTTTGAGACATCCATGGTATTCTATTGCAGTTCAAGCCATAAAAGTTTAACTGTTATAAAAAGCAAGTCTGTAAAAAAAAAGGTAACAATACATGTAGTAATAAAAAGGACAAAAACATTATAGAAAAAACTGTATTGTGATACAAAAGTGTAACTTTTGCATTTTTGTCTTTTTTTAAGTTTTTACTCTGTATGCTTGCCTGTTTAGTTTCAATTACAAAAATATTCATCATAACAAGATCTGTATATTCAAATCTACTTACCATATAGGAGTTATTTCCCCTTTTTGGACTTTTATGTTTTGATTTATATTTCAAAAATTATCTAAGATCATTAATTGGTTAACTTATTTAAATATTTAATTGGACACAATGGGAAATGTTTGCAAAGGTCTTACTTACATGATTACAATATTTCTTCGATGATCCACTTTAAAAATGGTGTCTGGTATGTCCCAATCCAATTTCAAGATGGTTGCCTGTGAGGAACATAGTTGAACATCGAACCCTATTTGAAATACACTCAATGGTTTTCTTTTAATTTACTTGAGCAATATATCAGATATCTTGGAATTCTACTGGTTGACAAGAGTCCTTGTTTGGTCAACTTTGAAAATTTTGCATGGTAGGTCTGTGCCAAATTCAAGATTCAACAGGACGATAGTTTCAAAAGAGCAACTATCAAGATGTAAACAGGAATAAAAGCCCTGTCCTTGATAAACTGGAGACTTCTATGTATCGTGTGTGTTTTTGTCACATGTACATTCACTCCATATCCTTTCATTTTTACTATTAAGAGCTACATTCAGTTTTGTGTAATTTGATCCTGGCAACTGAAAGTCAGGTTCCTAGGAGCTTCTGGTTATTGTTTACAATCGGGACATGACCATCCACCAAAGAGGTACTGTAAACAGGGAAATTTTGGTGGCAGTTTTATTTTCATGATTTTCACGTTTGTAATGAAAGCGTGAAAATAAAACAGCACGAATATTATTGTCAATGGCCAACAATTTGGTAGTGTGAATTCAAAACTGCGCAAACTTAAATCATGACAATTTACCGCGAAATAAAGACGGTGTGAAAATTTCACGGTTTACAGTAACAGGCTGTGGTGATTGTACAGGTTAACTAGATACCTTTTCAACTCAGCCATCCAGGACTCTGAAATTATTTTGAATCATATGATAAAATTTTAATTGCGGGAACAAAACAAATATTTTTCAGGTGCTATAAAAAGAAAGATAGAATTAGAACATTTTACTGGAGATGAGGATTATTTAAGACTTGTTGAAAGGTATTTATATTTAAATATAATTATCTCTCTAATTCCTGTCCTTTTTTCATGTTTCCTGAATAGTGTGAGAAATACAATTCTCCTCTGTAGAGTTTTTTGTTATGAGATTCTGATTGGTTGAAATTCATTTATTACGTCAAATTTGTTTGCCATTTTCCTACTTTACTATTGTGACGCCCTGAAAAAAGGTGACCATGGCTGGTGAGATGCTCAAAGATCACATTTATTTCAGAGCAGCAGAAAAGGGGGGTCATGTTTTTGTCCAAAATCTCCTTGAATCTTTAGAGAAACAGATTCCTCAACTGTATCTTGTGTGAAATGACAAGATACACTATCTGTAGTTAAATTTTCAAATTTTAAAACGGTCGGCAGTCCTCACATTTAAAAATTTGAAAATTGAATTATCTCTAGTGTAGAAATGTCATTTCTCACTGGATGCTGTTTGTGTAATCTATATATTGATAATATTGTTAGCATTGAAAATATATTTTCAACTAATATATTGAAAGAAGGATAAAATACTAAACAATACTGTGGGTAGTCCTGATAAAAACATTGTTGGTAAAAACTAGCCTGATCCATGTTGTATATGATTAATCTTGTTGCAGAATATCAGTTATGGTAGTGATGTATCTGGAAAATCTAGGTTTTTTTGTACGGACAATAATCGTGATCGTTAAATTCTATCATGTTATTTTCTCAGTTGAAGTACTTTATAATTACATGTTTATTTTATAAAACATATATTTTAACTAAAGGACAATATTTCACCCTAATACTGAGAAGCTATTATCTTTTGTTTCATAAGAAGATTATGTTATATAACAGAAGACATTTGCTGAAATTAACCAATATATCACGACATAAAAGGAACCAGATTTTCAGATAAATCTTTGCAGTAATACATAACACAAAATATTACGATAATAAACAACAAAGAAATTAATAAATTACATAATAGTAATGAAAAAAAATCATCACAGACAACCATAATTCACGTTCGGTACTGACACATAAAAACTGTGATTTGATATTTGGATGTTTATTATCAGGATATTAAACAAGACAAATTGATACATTAAACATGTTACATCATCTCTATACACTGGAAAATCAGTGGAGTAGTACATCATATCATCAAATGATCTTATCTCAGAAATCTGATTTTTTCATTGTTGCACGCAGTATTTGAATGTGTAATTTGCACGTATTAAGTTTTTAGCATTTTAAAATTTTTACCGGAATAATTACTGTAGTGAACTTCATGTTATAAACTGTTAAGTTTCAACTAATTGATGTGCACTACAATTTTATGGAAAAGATCATTTTCGTTTCTGACATTTTAAACCTGATTGAACAGTGTTAAAGTGCTGTTGCACTTTAAGAGGAGTGTTTTTAGATTTATGCAATAAATTAAGTTTATAGTAATCCTTACTTTCATAGAAGTTTCTTTTATGAAAAAAATATATTATTGTAAGTAGCAGAATAACTGTAACAGAATAATTTAGACCTGAAGTAATTTTAAGTTAGGCTATACCACATAACCAATCAGCTGCTGCCATATCAATAGTAGTATTACTTTGCATACAGCTGTAAATCAACAAAACTAGAATTCTTACATGCTTGTGTGATCACCAAACACCAGGAGTTTGATTCAGTGACCATCATAGCAACTTAAAATTTTTTAAATCCACGTCCATTGGGATATGTATGCCCAATGATCTTACATTCCAAACTAGGTAATTTGCCTACCTGGTTTGAAGAGGTCATAGACATTTCTTATCAGACTCTTTTTATATGTAACTGCATAGACCTACGACTCTGAGAAATCATATTGTCATGTATAAAGTTAACATCAGGTAAGGAAGAAAGTGAAACATTATAAAGGCCACCTATTAGAAATATTGAGTAGTGTCTGACCTTTACAAGAGTAAGCAGACATTGATGGATAAAAGAAGGAATATAGATATATACAATACATTCATGAAAACAATGAACACACACTCACAGGATATACATGAGGTACACATTTTGAGAACAATGAGCCAATTATTTCATGTTATTAAACAGGCTCACTCTTATTTATCTTTGGGTCTGTCCATGCATTCCTTTGTTTGTCTATCCCTTCCTATCGAAGACTTTCTAGCCTTGCATATGTAGCAATGATTTTATATATTGTTTGTTTGATTCAGACATGTAGAAGGAGCTTTAAATGAATTTTCACCAGATGTTGTGGTTTATAATGCTGGAACTGATATTTTAGAGGGTGACCCTCTTGGAAATTTATCGATAACTGCTCAGGTAAGTGGTACACATATTGCATAAAATTGTTTGTTTTTTTTAGCACTGATTTGTTTGATTTTCCTTTATATCTTGATAAAAACTGTGTTTTGGTATCACCATGATGAAAAAAACATAATCCACGACTAGTAAAATGAAATGAAGTCCAATACTACTACCTTATTATTACAGC
>MJUU01064812.1:1281-29840 GCA_002080025.1 Modiolus philippinarum
GCCATTTTGAAAATGGCGGTCAAGGAACAATTTTCAACATCAGTTTTGAAGTCGCCACAGCATAGCAAACATTTCATCAGTTTACACTTGACCTTCATGATTCTATAGTTTCAGAAATAAAAGTTGAAAAATACGAAAATTTTAAAAATTCGGTGAAAAAAGGGCAATAACTCCTACAAGGGTTTATGGATTTTCTTCAAAATTTCAAGGTGGGTAGACCTTGATATGCTGAACATTTTTGCAATTTACACTTGACCTCTATCTGTTACACTTTTTGAAATAAAAAAATAAAAAATGCAAAAATTTTGAAAATTTAACGGAAAAAGGGCTATAACTCCGAGATGGGTTTTCCGATTTTCTTCAAAATTGCAAGGCAGGTAGATCTTGCCATGCTGATCATTTTTACTCCGTCAGATATTTGATATCTGTAACAGTTTTCGAGTTATTGGCCAAAAACTGCAATTTACCCCCATGTTCTATTTTTAGTAACAGCGGCCATGTTGTTTGACCTACAGCCTAATTGAACACAATTTTGAGAAGCCATACTCTGGTGATGATTCAGGCCAAGTTTGGTTACATTTGGCCTGGTGATTTCAGAGAAGATTTTTGAAATTGTTGACAGACAGACGGACGGACGACGGACGCATAGTGATGGCAAAAGCTCACATGGCCTTATAGGCCAGGTGAGCTAAAAAGTACTGGATCATTAAGAATAAGCTGTGGATGATGGAGATATACTGGCCTTAATTCAGACTCCAATAATTAAGATAAAATGACAGTCTAATTATTGCATAAATAGTCACAAGAGGAAAAATAAAACTAAACAAAAACAACTACACTAAGTATGGTGGCAGTGTACATCTGCAATATATCCCCAAGTATCATTGCAAGCCTGATTGAAACTTTAGTGTGAAGGAGTTTTGGAAGAGGGGCAGATTCCAATAAAGTATAAGTTTTAATGCTATATATATGACTAGATTGCTTGCTGGAAGGAAGGATAGATGGACACAACACTACAGAAAGTGATCCAGATGTATTGTTTTGGAATTTTGTGGAGGCGACAAAAAAAATGTTTTCTTATTTTTTTATTCACATTTTAATTTTCATGCTTTTTAAATAAAACATAACATAAAAATTAAGCACTCTCAAGTCCTTCATTACATGCAACATTTGCATGAGTCAAAATAAATCAAATATTTAAATATTTACTCTCTAGGTACTTAAATTGGAATACAAACACAGAAAAATAAGGAGACACAAAGGTGGAATAGAAAATAATGGTTTATGAATTACCATACGATAACACGTATCAATTGATTTACGTAAAAGTCCTGTAAATATTATGACAGAACAAATATACTTAAGATAAACTTAAGATAAACTTATTTGTAAGTTATATACATTAAATGCAATGGGGTTTAATGCTTTTAAACATAATTTTTATGCCCCCTTGAAACGAAGTTTCGGGGGCATATAGTTTTTGGTCTGTCTGTCTGTTTGTCTGTTTGTCCACAAAAAACTTTAACACTGAGTATATCTTTTGAATGGTAAATGATAGGGCTGTCATATTTTGCATGTGTATTCCTTGTGGCAAGACCTTTCAAACGATACCAAAATTTTGGACCTCTTGACCTTGACCTTGACATGTGATGGACTTTTTGAAAAAAATAATAAACTTTAACATTGGGTATATCTTTTGAATGGTAAGTGATATGGCTTTCATATTTTGCATGTGCATTCCTTGTGGCAAGACCTTTTAATTGGTACCAGAATAGTTGACCTTGTGACTTTGACCTTGGCCTGTGAACAACTGCATAAAAACTTTAACATTGAGCATATCTTTTGAATGATAAATGATAGTCCTTTCATACTTTGCATGTGTATTCCTTGTGGAGAGACCTTTCAGTTGGTACCAGAATATTTGACCTTGTGACCTTGACCTTGGCATGTGACTGTCCGGTAAAATTTCACCAAAAAATGAAATTATATTTTGTTTTATTTTATATGAATATAGAAATTAAACTCATTTATGATGAAATGTTTCTTGATATCTATAGAATTTTTTTTTGTAAAAAGATTTTTTAAATCATTCAGCATATTTTCTTCATTTATTCACTTTCGTTTTACATGTATCTATATCATATCAAGGATGAGGGATGTTACTAAAAATATCTATTATTTCATTTCTTCTTTTCTGTGTATACCTCCACTTTTGGGAACCAGTATTGATGATCCCTGGTGTAATCAAAGTACTGATAACACTGATTAACAGAACACAATGAGTTGGCTATAAATGTTCCAAAAAGTGGGGGTGAAAATTGTTTCTTAATAATGCTTGGATAATGATTGGAAGGGTTCATTTAGGTGACTTCTATGTTTGCTTCCAATTGCAATCATCATTTGATGTGATTAAACTTTTCTGTTGATACCAGAATTTATTTCTACAAATTATTTTGTCAGAAGGACATTCATTGTTCAAAGTTGCTAAATGTTTCTTCTTTACTTCTACCCGGGGGCATAAGTGTTTCACAAAACACATCTTGTTTCATACAGATCTTGTTTAAACTGTGAGTGACTGAAATAATTTGAGTGAACAAGATTTATTTTATCTATGCAAAAAGAGCAGTATGCATGCCACTTTAAGTAAACATACATGAAGGAATAAGGGAGTGTTAAATTAAAAACAATTGATTTTCTAATTTTTCATTGATTGAAAGTGTGTTAAAACCACACTCAAAAACTCTAGAAAAACAAGAGAATCTGTGTCAATGGACACTATGCCCCGCTACTGATCATAAATAATTAATGACCATTAGTGACATTTATTTTATCATCTATACATCTAGAGGCTAACAAGAAATTTTACCTAGCAGTCATCAAATATGTATAGTTGCTAGGTAAAATTTCCAAAACTAAATGGTCTTAGAGAGTTTCATGAAATTTTCCAAAGTTTGAATCAAGAATACTTGCAATCCATATTTGGAAAATGACTACTTTAAATGAAAAGAATTGATTTACCATTGCTGCTAAGTAGAATTTCAAAAATGAAGTGTTCTTTGACGATTTCAGGAAATTTACCAAAATTGGAATAAAAGATTTTTGCAATTCAGTTATTGAAAATTTATGTTTTGAGAAAAAGAAATTCAAAAATATATGGTTGCTAGATAAAATTTCCAAAATTAAAGGTCTAAGAGAGTTTCAAGAAATTTACCAAAATTGGAATAAGAGATTTTTGCAATTCAGTTATTAAAATTTGTGTTTTGACAAAAAGAAATTTAAAAAATGTATGGTTGCTATGTAAATTTTCCAAAATTAAAGGTCTTAGTTAATTTCAGGAAATTTACCAAAATTGGAATAAAAAATTTTTGCAATTCAGTTATTGAAAATTGGTGTTTTGACAAAAAGAAATTCAAAAAATGTATGGTTGCTAGGTAAAATTTCCAAAATTAAATGGTCTTGGAGAGTTTCAGGATATTTACCAAAATCGGAATCAAAGATTTTTGCAATTCAGTTATTGAAAATTGGTGTTTTGACAAAAAGAAATTAAACAATGTATTGTTGCTATGTAAAATTTCCAAAATTAAAGGTCTTAGTGAGTTTCAGGATATTTACCAAAATTGGAATTAAAAATTTTTGCAATTCAGTTATTGAAAATTGGTGTTTTGACAAAAAGAAATTAAAAAATGTATGGTTGCTAGGTAAAATTTCCAAAATTAAAGGTCTTAGAGAGTTTCAGGAAATTTACCAAATTGGAATCAAAGATTCCATTTACAAAAATGGCTGTTTTAACATAAAGTACAAAAAAGATACTAAAGAGAATTTCAAAAATTAAATCTATGAGAGTTATATAAAATACAATCATAAACTTCAAAGCCAATGAACCATGACCTTGAAGTCACAGCATCTGTTTGGCACTAAAACAATGCTGTTCATGTTATGATGCATAATTATACAAAGTTTCATCCAGATTTCACACCTCCTTCAAGGAAAACTATCTTCAACCTAAACCATAACCTGTAGTATATCAAATATTCACTCCTGATATTCTAAGTCAATGACCCATGACCCTGAGGTCACAGTATCCGTTTCATTCCAAAATGTTGCAGTTCATGTCATGGTCTATCTGTGTACAAAGTTTCATCAAGATATCATACCTCCTTCTAGGTAAACTACCTTCAACCTATAGCTATAACTTAACCTGTAGTATATCAAATATTCACTCCTGATATTCAAAGTCAATGACCCATGACCCTGAGGTCACAGCATCTGTTTCATTCCAAAATGTTGCAGTTCATGTCATGGTCTATCTGTATACAAAGTTTCATCAAGATATCATACCTCCTTCAAGGTAAACTACCTTCAACCTATACCTTAACATGTAGTATATCAAATATTCACTCCTGATATTCAAAGTCAATGACCCATGACCCTGAGGTCATAGCATCCGTTTCATTTAAAAATGTTGCAGTTTATGTCATGCTCTATCTGCATACAAAGTTTCATCAAGATATTATACCTCCTTCAAGGTAAACTACCTTCAACCTAAACCTTAACCTGAGCATTACGGACGGATGGATGGATGGACATACGGACGGACAACATACATGAAAACTATATACCCCTCCTACTTCGTAGGCGGGGCATGATAAAAGAAAATGTGTCCATGGGACATGGATGCCCCGCCATACAGAAATATAGGCGAACAGGAAGTACATGAGTGACAGACTTGAAAAGGGGAGACACGGAACAACTCCTCATACCAAAGCTTCAGACCAAATATCAAATCATTCCTGCATACACAAGCTGAGAAATCTTTGACAAAAATTTTGGACGTACGTAAGGATGGACAAGGGTAAAACTTAATGCCCCAGTCGCATAACGGCAGGGGCATAAAAATCAATGTCACCAAACTCTCTTATACCAGTAGATTTTAAGCTTTAAAAAATTGCAAAGATTTTGACCCTTTTAATATCTTCTATATAGGGAGAAAATAAAATTTAACATTCATGATAGATTTCGATGAAATTCGGGGCAAAGTGTCTCAAAGAAATCACTTAATTTGGAAACTTGACTTTCCTCTTTACTAATATTCCTATATAATTATCTCCCCATATTAAAAAGAGCTTTTCAATTTTTTTTTTCTCGATAAACAATATCAACAAGAGCTGTTGCCGAATGGCGTCTAATTATACCCCTGCTCATTGCTCATTACCAAATACACAAGCTGAGAAATCCTTGACATGGTACAACTCATCATAACCAAAGCTTAAGACCAAATATCAAATCATTACTACATACAACTGTACACAAGCTGAGAAATCCTTGACGAAAAATTTCAATATATGGCTATAACGGCAAAAATCGAGGTTATCAGCAAACAGGAAGTAGATGAGTGACGGACTTGAAAAGCTGAGACACTGTACAACTCATCATACAAAATTAAGCTTAAGACCAAATATCAAATCAATACTACAAAAACAAGCTGAGAAATCCTTGACGAAAAATTTCAATATATAGCTATAACGGCAAAAATCGAAGTTATCAGCAAACAGGAAGTAGATGAGTGACAGACTTGAAAAGGAGTGACACGGTACAACTCATCATACCAAAGCTTAAGACCAAATATCAAATCATTACTAAATACACAAGCTGAGAAATCCTTGACGAAAAATTACAATATATGGCTGTAATGGAAGAAAATCAAAGTAATCGGCAAACAGGAAGTAGATGAGTGCCAGACATGAAAAGGAGAAAAACGGTACAACTCATCATACCAAAGCTTTAGACCAAATATCAATTCATTTCTACATACACAAGCTGAGAAATCCTTGACGATAATTTTCAATATATGGCTATAACGGCAAAAATCGAAGTTATCAGCAAACAGGAAGTAGATGAGTGACAGACTTGAAAAGGGGAGACACGGTACAACTCATCATTCAAAAGCTCCAGACCATATATCAAATCATTACTACATAACCACAGCTTCAGACCAAATATCAAATCATTACTACATACACAAGCTGAGAAATCCTTGAAGAAAAATCTCAATATATGGCAATAATGGAAAAAATCAAAGTTATTGGCAAACAGGAAGTAGATGAGTGATGGACCTAAAAAGGGGACACATGGTACAACTGATCATACAAAAGCTTAAGACCAAATATCAAAACAAGCTGAGAGATCCTTAACGAAAAATTTCAATATATGCATGGTATAAAGGGAAAAAAAATTGACTAAGTCGGTAAACAGGAAGTAGTATTTGCACAGGCCTCAAAATACATCCCACAATATGGCATGATCATACAAAGCTTCTGACAAAATTTCAGATCTGTACCTTTTACCATTGCTGAGATAAATGCGACAAAAATGTGTTTCAGACAGACCCACACACACACCCACCCATGCACGCACGCACACACAGACAGAACCAAATATACCCCTTTATCATCCTTCCCCATGGTTATATCAGCCTGTAGAGCCTTTCAGCAAAAGCCGCATCTGGTTGACCCAGATATATCAGAGGTTGACCTGGATATATCAAGGGATTCTCCCAAAGTTTCAAAGGCAATAACTTTTTTCAAGGTTTCAAACGAAATCAAATTTGTAACAATAAACATCTATTGCAATTGCTCTTTCCGATTAGGTATTTAGAACAGAATCATGATTACACAAATAGATAAACTAGATGTCAGAAAAATTGTAGAAACTAGGTCGTTGATATATCCTGCAGAGCTTTGACGTTTTCACATTATGACGTCATAAAAGCTCCAAGCAACGATAGAATGTCGTAACAACCAAAGGTTGCGGCAAAATTTAAAATCGACATTATTTAGAGAATTTTGGTCAAATTATTCACCCAGTTACAAAACCTTTGCCAATAAAATGATGAAAAAAAACTACAAAACATGTTTTTAAGCTGAAAATTTCTGAAAAGGCGAGAATGGCATGTATGTAGAATTTCCCGCGCAACTTTGGGAGAATTTGAAAATTCAGTTCAATAATTACAAATCAAAAATGCAAAATAAAGGATGATAAACAAGTTATCGGGCTTTTGACAGCTGATGTATTGTAAAATATCACACCGCTCGCCAGAATATGAAGCTTGGGGCTCGTTCGCTACGCTCACTCGCCCCTTTGCTTCATATTCTGGTTCACGGGTTGATATTTTACGATATATTGCTGTCAAGAGCCCAATAACATATACATCCCTGATGGGGAGCGGGGGTATAATAAAATTTGACAATATTTTAATTGTGAAATCCAATTTTTATCAGATGCCCAAGATGCATGTGCAGTTTTAGACACCCGAACTATTAAAATACTGAGAAATGAAAATTAGACATTATAATAACCACATTAAACATTACCGGTATATGGAAAAATTAGCATTAAAAAGGTCAATATTCTTGTAGATGTGTTATCATTTATTTTTGTGTACATGTCCCAAGTTTGAAGTGGAAACTAATTGTAAGGACTACCCCTGCAAAATATAGAATGAATGAAATGATGGCCTGGGTTAATCAGAGTATTTTGGGAACAGGAGTTTGAAGCTAAGGAATTTTTTATGCAAAGATCTGGTCATTTAGTAACCAAAATGTGTTGGTAAAAACACATTTTGGGAATTTTGTATGATTTTAAAATAATATTCAATGGGAAAGACTCCTTTTAGTGGAGTCCTGTTGAATGCTAGAAAATCTAATGGTTGGGTTTCCTTCAACTACTGTCACTCAAACATAAAATTAAAATACATGTGGTCTTAATAGACCAATTCCGAGTTCTGGTATTTAGATTCACCAGCTTTTGTTTGTCCGCCCTACGTCACAAACGTGTCCGCCCCATGTGACCAAGAATGTACTTCAACAACATAGTTTCATGACGTTTTAGGCTTTATGACGTAACGTTTTCTATACTGTGACGTGGTCTGTTGAATCCTTATACTAGAACTCGGATATGGTCTATTGCATATGACTTTAATTTTATCCAAGAATCTTGGATATAAACTTAGCATCTTCCATAGCCATGGATTACTATACATTCCACTATTTCACTCCAGAGTCTGAACAGGAATGAAAAGATAATTTATACAATTGCCTAGTGAAGATGAAAGATGAAACTCTTGAATTAGGGGTGATAATTAATTGCACCTACTTGTGCATGACATTTATCCTTGACCAAGAAACATGAAAGTAGGTCACAGAGCATCAGAAAACTCAAATCCTATATAAACTCCAAACAAAATCACTCAGCCCTGAGTTTGCAGTTAAGTGATCTGATTTGGGTTTGATTTTGCTTGATACTGTAACACTACCATGAAGAAAACACGTCCATAAATACACACAAACTGAGAGCTGTCATTAATAACGACATATTTGCATTTCATAACCTTATGAAAGCCAATCCAGACAAATTTCAAGCTTTAGCTTTTGGTGAAAAATCTTTTGATCGTAAAATTATTTTTGAATTAAATGGAAATAAAATTGAATGTGAAAATGATGTTAAATTGATTACCAATTAAATTTTGATAAACATATTTCAGAAATTTGTAAAAAAAGCATCTCGGCAACTGAATGTATTAAAACGAATTGGTAAATTTTTAAATAAAATTGGTAGATTAACAATAACAATAACAGAAGCTATAGTTAGTCGTCATATAAGCGGGAGGTTGATGCATCAATAAACCTGGTTTAACCCAACATTTTATTTATAAAATGCCCGTTCCAAGTCGGGAATATGACGGCTTGCCAAAAATGTTCTGTGTCGGATTGTGTTCCCCTGATTCAGTCGAATGTTAAACGGATTTTCCTTACTGGTCTCTTCCTTTGATCGATTCGGACTTTTGTTGTCACTTTTATTTTTTACTCTTTCATTCTTTCTAATTTAAATTACTGTCCTCTTACTTGGCACTTTTGTCTAAATTGTCTAAATTACCCTCCCTTCAAGTATGAAGGCTAACAATTGCTCTCGAAACATTCAAAATAATAAATAAAAACTGTCCGTCTTATCTTCATGATCTTATCAATATAAAACAAAACATCAATATTCTTTCAGATATAACAACACAGCTGTAGTCCCCCAAGTCAGAACAACTAAGTATGGTATCAACTCCTTCCGTTATACTGCTTCTAAACTGTGGAATGAGTAAAATTGCCAGATCATTTTAGAATTGAAACAAATTTTAGTCAATTTTCTAAACTAATAAGTACCTGGTCTGGCAAGTCATGTCACTGTAGTGCATGTAAATAATTTATAGTTGCTTTGCTTATACTGCTTTCTTACTTATTTGCTTTTTATGAAAATGTCTGTGCAAATTGCAGCTTTTATGTCTTAAAGACAAATCCTCCTATTGTTTCTGTGCATTTTGCTTTTGAACGTCACTGTTTCGTAAATCTTTTATGACTTCAGAAAATTTCCGCGAACTTGAGCTTTAATGTTTTGTAATTCGTTTATGACATCGAAAAATCCCCGCGAATTTCCTTCCGTAACACAGACCGACGTTAGCATGGTAAGGGTCAGTTCTAACACACACAGAATAAAAAAGGCCACATTCTAATTAAATACTGCGTGAACCACTTCATTAAATACATGTAGGTTTCCACGGATTCTGATATTATATTTGATTAAATTTACAATTTCAAAGAAAACATTTTAATTAGAATTCAATATTATGTACAAAATCTGATTACAGTTAAAGTTGGTGTCCTTTTAATTATTACACCCTTTTATTATTTCCTCATTAATCCCGCCTACAGAAATTGATAAAATCAAAGAAAATAAAATTCATTTCGCAAAACGACAAATGACTTCTAACGTGTTTATATTCGTTAAATATTGCTATTAGTCTTAAATGTCTTCTTAAGAGTTTTATCCTATTTTTGTATCCTGTAAATGTATATTTATGCTTACAATATATCAATAAAAGAAAACGACACTCACTCTTTATGTTATTACATATTCATACAAAAATATGGTATTTATTGTGATCGTCTTTTGCGATTCAAGTACATAAAATAGGTATTGCTATGGGTATGAAGAAAAACCGCCATATTATTCCCGCTATTTTCATTCCTGACATGTTTTTTGCAAATATCTTTTTCCCTGATTCGGTGACCCTATCTTTTTATTTACTTAATCCGTTGAGGAGGTAAGTCTCTATCTTCTGTGAAAATATTTTCAAATTATCATTGGTCAATTTTTTGCGATCACCGATTTTGTCGTATTATGAGTGCCCAACAAAAATCGCGGGAAATTAAAAATTATGCTGATTAGCCCACAATTTGCAATTTGCATATTGTTTCCTTTTATAATAGTATATTGATTTCTATACACCATGAAACATTCAAAACAATTTTTGTTCATTCGAAGCTAGAAATATAGTAAAAATATAGGCCAAATGGTATATAATTGATACCTTCAAAACAGGTAAATTTTGATGACGTCATAGCTCTGAAATAAGTTGGTGACCCCCTAATTTTTTTAGATTAATGTAAAGGTTTTATCATAAAGTAAGTACAGATGGAATATCAAAAAGATATTATTGGGAGTTTAAATAGTAGGATATGTCTTTAACTTCTTATTTGTGCCATCATGCTTTTGTTTTTCTTGCATTGCTATTTATTTGTGTGAACTTTGCTTAATATGTGTATCATGCTTTTATTTAAATTTGTGCTTTCGTAAATGATATGTATATGTGCTATGAATTATGCTTTTATTTGCTTTATGCACTTCTTTTAAAATGATATGTGCTATGTGTTGTAATGTGCTGTAACATGTGTAACTGTATTGAATATTGTCTTAATTATGTACTGCATGTGCTTCTGTTTGTTCTTTTAAGTTTTTTATATAGACGTTTTAAAAGCTCATGAGAGCTTATGTTATATTGTTGTCATATATATCGTCTTTAAATAAAGCTTTTGAACTTGAACAAAAGTGTTTTGTCAGAAAAAAAGATTGCCTGAGACTGCATTGTATACAATACAGCAAGAGAATGCCATTATGAATCACTGCAATACTTGCACAGAACAGCCAGAGACTTACCGTGTTACTAGTAAATCACTATGATAGACATATCACTTTTAATTTTCAAATGACTATATCTTTTTATATGATTGATGTATCCACATAATTTTTTTGCATGTCAAGTGGCACATTGCATCACTTTAAATGCAAAGGAAATCAAGTACATAGATCAAACAGCAAATAAATGATACACATTTCACTAAGCATAGTGATAGGTCTATCACAGTGATTTATCACGGTAAGTCTCTGGCTGTACTGTATCAGACTGATTAGTGAAATATATAAGGCCTAAGAAAATAAATTGTGTGTTTAGGGTAACATGGTTTTCAAAGTTAGGTAGGGTAGGTAGGAACAAAAATTTTTTTTAATATTTTTTTTTACATTGTAGTAATGGAGGAACATTTCTGACTTTAACAGTGCTTGTTGTAAAATAGGCATAAAATTTTAGGTAGGGTCGGGTTACCCTAAACTCACAACTTTTTTTTCTAGGCCCAACTGTATTTTTTCTGCTGTTTCATCTTAATACAAGACACTTTCTTTTGCATTTCAAGCGATGCATTCTACCAACATGACCAATTGAAATGCAAAAGAAAACATGACCAATTGAAATGCAAAAGAAAAGTAATGTTAATAGACAAATCAGGAAAAGGTTAGAGTTATTTAAAAATTGAGGGTTATACATCTATAACAGTGACTAATACAAGGGGAAGTCTCTGCATGGCTGCATACATGTACTGTAGAAGAAATTTGCTTAATAATTCTACCTTATAAAAGAATGCTGCAATTTGATTGGTCGAATACTGGTATATTTTTTGTCAAATACATGACATTTCAAGCAAGCTTTGGAGCAGTGGGTATTTGCTGAAAAATTTGTCACTTTTAACCCTCTACCGGGGTATTTGCTTAAAAATATGCCATTTTTAACCTTTCACCGAGACGCTTGTAAAAAAATTTAAAAACAACGTCTTCAGTGCGCTTTACGTAAAGTCATTCGGTAGAATTGAACAGATATACATGTATCATGTTTGGTCGTGGAATTTGCAAAAAAGCCCAGTCTCGAGAATGCAATTTCTCACTTTTGAGACAGGTCAGTTCCTGTTTTTAGTGGTGTGAGATTTTTCTGTCCCACACCACCCCATGTTAGACAGTCTCATGCATTCTATGACGTCATTGACGTCATGGTGAGTCGCTAAGTAATGGCGGATGGTAAGGACAACATGACGGCACCAAAAGACGTTTTAATGAACAAAAGTGAGAAAATTAATCAAACACCGTTGAAAAAGCAATATATGAATCTAACATCGGTTAAAAGGCATGATCAAGAAATCTTAGACACCCAAGGGTAAGATTTCAATATTTCTCTGACGAGGTTTGCCTAGTCAGAGAACCATTGAAATCTTACCCGAGGGTGTCTGAGATTTCTAAATCTTGCATTTTCAACGGTGTTTGATTTATTTTCTCACTTTTGTTCACAAAAACGTCGTTCGGCGCCGTCATGTTGTCCTTACCATCTGCCATTACTTAGCGACTCACCATGACATCAATGACGTCATAGTACGCACGAGGCTGTCTCACATGGGGTGGTGTGAAAAATCTCACACCGCTAAAAATTGGAATTGACCTGCCTCAAAAGTGAGAATATATGAATCTTAACACCGGTGAAAAGGCAAGATCAAGAAATCTCAGACACCCAAGGGCAAGATTTCAATATTTCTCTGACAAGGCTTGCATTTTCAACGGTATTTGATTTATTTTCTCACTTTTGTAATCACAAACTACGATTTATTTACCACCAAGCTGTACTTGACATCCGACTTTCCTAAGCGACGTCAATGATGTCAGAATACGTTGCTTTGGTAATTTCTGTCTTGTACAGGGGGGTACAAGACAAGGAAATCTCACAATGCTAAAAATAGGAACTGTTCTGTCTCAAAAGTGAGAATAAGAAATCTCAGACACCCTCGGGTAAAATTTCAATGGTTCTCTGACTCGGCAAGCCTAGTCAGAGAAATATTGAAATCTTACCCTTGGGTGTCTGAGATTTTTTGATCTTGTCTTTTCACCAGTGTTAGATTCATATATTCCCTTGTCCGTTGAGCTCGGGAAATATAACATCTCTCAATTGGTATTTTTCACAAATTCCTCTCCCAAACATGATACATCTGTCCACATAACCCTAGCTATCATAAATCTAACACCAGAGTTTTGAAGTGTTGGAAACTTGCTCCAAACCCAAACTTAATAGCCTGTCCTGAATTCAAAATTTTAATTTTTTTCACTATATTATGTCCTTGCAAATTTTTGAAAAAAAGAATGTCCTTAATCAACCTGCCTCTGGCAAGCAGACCAGCTGATTATAGAGTTATCATGCATTTGTTTAAATTCTTTTACCAGCTCTGCAGTTTTTCAGCACTGTGAGATTGGTTCAAATTGTGATTTTACCAAAGTTTTATACTGGTAGCACAACAGCAAACAAAACTGGTCATGCTGGAAGTAAAATAACTAACAAAACTGGAAGTACAAGTAATAGCTAAGATTGACGGTTTAATCACATTGACATCATGTTTAAATTAATTCAATGTTAATACAATTGTATTACATACCGTACAACACATACAACACATAAAATATTTATTGGAGATACAAGGAAATTACTTTTTGTAGCAAGACCCAGGAGACTATACCTTACACAGAATACTTAGATAGTTCAACATCACTTGTTTTCCAATAAAACACTACTTTTACAAATACCTTTATGTCCATAGACAGGATCAAAAAGAATTTTATTCAATTTTAAAAACTGCTTTATATTTAAAAGACAATTAAAGTTCACAGATATAGCAGTTAATACAAAATTATGTATTCATATGGAACATGTTTGTACCATCCTGGAACTCAGTTTTTCAGAGATTAAACAACTTTAGATTGGTACAAAGTAAATATGATTTTATTAGTTTTTTAATATATATCTTTTCTAATATTGAAATATTATTTCTTTATTTCAAACACTTCCAGTCCCCAAAGAAATGGTGGCAGCCTTCTCATTATAATTCTGATTTTAAAAGGTAGAAAATCATGAAAATGTGTCATCAACTGGTGATGGGGACAATGGAGAGTATACTACATATATTACCAATATGTAAGGAATTGAGGGGACATAATAAAACAGATTAACTTTAGACTGTCCACTATAAACCAAGGAAAAGTAAATATCTGTGTAAATAAATGGCACAGGACAAACATGATATAAAATACCATTATGGACAAAATATTGACAGAGGTATAGTTATCCCTTCAGCATGTTCAGCGTTAGGTAGACCCAATGTCTATGAATAAATCAAGCTCAGTCTGATCATAAATTTTCATTTCTATTTCAATTTGTATATAATGTATAGTGACAATATTTGTAAAAAATTAGATATTGTCTGAGTTTCTCACTCTGCTAGAACGCCCTTTGTTTGTGCTTTGTCTATAATAACTTGGAACTTATTGGACAATGACAAAATATATTAGCCTTAAAAGTAGAATTTGATCTAAGGTCTCTATCCGTTAAATTTAAGTGGCCAATTGTTAATTTTGGTGGCCAAGCTAACAGAAATTCCACAAATCTATGTAAATTTAAGTTTGTTTTTGTTTTTTTTTCCAAAAAATAAAATACCTGGTAAATGGCCATTTTTCACAAATGGCCAATCCCAAATTTTAGAAAGTTTTTGCCACAATTTAGTAGAATAAATTGAGGGTTGTAATACTAGTAATACTAGTCCCTTAAATGATTATCTTAACCTTCAGACTTCAAACTACATTTTGTACATGTTAATGACCTTAAAAGTACAAATCCATAGATATGTAACAATTTATTTTCAAAATATTAGGGAAAAAAGTTAGCCTAAACTATAACCATACTTCTGACGGATAACATATGTTGAACTGACAATTCTTGGAATCTTTGGAATCTTCAAGTCATAATACATTGTAGCTTGCAGGAAGCAAACAGCTGCTCATATTCAATGCAGACATTATATTCATTTCAAATTTTAGCTGTTCAGTGACTTTTAAAACATTTGACACTCAAAGAAGCTTTTTCAAATAAAGTTTTTATACATGTATTAATCTCACATTTCATTGTGTGAAGTGTAATTTAAAATAATTACATCTTGGCTCCATATACTATTTAAATGTTTTATATATATAATTATTACTTGGTCAATAACCCGATAATTTACAAAGAAAGCCTAAACTCAGGTGTCATTTAAAGATCTAATGCAATAAAATATGATAACAAAATTTATATATCAGTATATCGAAAACATTTTATCCTTGACTATATATTGTCTGCAAAAGAAATGTTTACATACATTTACAAAAATTGACCAGTAAACAGTGCACAAAGATTACAACAAACTGAGGGATAAAACCCTAATAAATATACATTTTTTGTATGGGAAACCAACCACAAACTTCGAAAAGAAATTCTATGGTTAAAAAGTGTACAATAACATGATAACTCTGATCATTTACTGCCACAGAAAAGAACACGGAAAATCTGAGGTGATGTACAAACCAATGGTGATAAAGCTTGCGATCAAGAACAGCTGTAACCATTTAAAAAACACAACAATCAAAGAATTATTCATGTTACTTTTGGAATTGCAAACATAGAGAAGAACTTACTTGTCCCTAATTAACCTTACAAAAAAAATGAAATCTTAATTGATGTTTTGTAATTTACATATATTAATACAAGACCAGACAAGACAAGACAAGACTTTATTCTGATCACCTTTGCATTACAATGGTACACAGAACAAAAAAAGAAGCTTATTAAACCCTCAGTCATATCAATGGTGAAACAAGAGGTTTTGCAGAAAAGTTTAAATTATATACCGGACGATTACATTAACAGTTAAACTTATAAGTGTTAGAAAATTAGATGCTCAGAATTTTTAAAACAGATTCTTTTTCATCCATACATGCCATTTAACATGCCTAACTAATAGACACACATGTATCATGTGCATTTCATCCCAATGTAAATAATGTAGAGTCCCTTTCACAAATGGTTAATGTTGTTTTTTGCTTGGATCATTTATTTGTACAGACTTTGTTTCATGTGCATTTCCTCCATATCTTTTCATTGCTTATTCAAATTATAATGAGTATAGAAATTCAAACATAGGTAATCAACAATTACAAAGTTCGACTCATTATGGCACCTTGTCGCAGCAACCAAATTTTGCCTGGATGCTGACCTATCATCAGAGATGCATGCACATGCACAGTTAAATGATCATACTATGTATAATTACTGAGATATGAACTTGGATGTAAATTTAAATGCAAGCCACTCAAGCAGAAAATATAGGTCAGAGAGCCTAATTTTCTTTGAGGCTGTTAGACAACCCAAGATGCACCTGCATGCAAAGTTTGATGACCCTACCCTGCATAGTTACCAAGATATATACCCTAATGCGGACGCGGACGAAGAGGTGGACGCGTAGGCCGGGGGTACTCCAATAGTCCCCCTCAACTTCGTTGAGGTGAACTAAAAATTAAGTACTATTTTTGCACTTTTAAATCATGTAAATGTAATGAATTGATTACATTTGTATATGAAGATTTTATAATAACAATAAAAGACAGTTGTGACTTAATTTTTCAACAAACAGGTATAACAGACTTTTACAATTTCATTTTACAGGCATGACAATCTCATTGTTCAGTTATTCTGTTTTCAGCAATGAGCATGATGTCATTGATGAGTAACAATAAAAATCTCTACCTTTATAACTCCATCTGACTGTCCCACTGCTAACAATGTTCCTTTTTCGTTAAACTTACAACACATAACATCTTTAGTACATTCTCTAAAAATAAATTAATATGTGATCATCTCGAATGTCACACAGATTATGTGTTGTATATATCTTTTGGTTTTTGGTCTTCCTTTTATTTTGATTTGCACTGATGAGGCATAAATTGAACATAGGTATATATGAAAATATACAAACATGGTTCAAAAGGATTGCACATCAGGTTAGGCCTATTTAAGTGCTCTCCTAATACAAATGTATAACAAGAGGACATCAATTATACATTTTATTGAAAAAGAAATTAAATTTACATTTAAATAATAATACTACAAAATAAATAATATTAATAATATTGAGCTAATTGTTTATTATTATTTTGTTACTTATGGTTTGTCCTATACATATTAGTCTTAATCTTATTCGTTAATTTATATAACCGTCTATTATGTCTATTATATCTTTTATGTATGGTGTATAAAGGAAGTATCAAGGAACTCTTTCTGAAAATAGAAGGAGGCAGGCAATATCAATAAATCCTCTCTTGTTTCTAATTCCAGAATTGATCAAGGCACTGAAGCAGCCACCATAGGCACTTGCTTCATAAAAAATGTATCCATCCCTCTAAGAAGAGAGGGGGACTGACATTTTTTTTTATGAAACAAGTACCTTTGGCAGCCACTCTAAATAGATATTTCAAGATATATTTCTGCGATTTTGAATTCAGGGATTTTGCACATGGACTCATACATCTTTCAGTGGGTAAAACGAAACCTAATAAAGTATGCGATGTCTTGATTAATTGTGTTACGACATTATTTTTTAAGGAATTGTTTTTGTTTTCCATAAAAAGGTCTATGATTGGGCTAATGCAGCAATCTAAATTTTGCGAATCGCCAACTACGGTAACGGGTCCGTTCGCCCACTATACACTTTCGCCCAGGGTTCGTTCGCTCAGGGTCCGTTCGCCCCCCAAGTGGGTCCGTTCGCTCCGCCAAGTGGGTCCGTTCGCTCCCCGTATAATAGTCAAGTTTGTTTACTTTGCAATTATCATGACACGTTAATTGTACATACATGATACTCTTATGTGAATAAGTTGCCTTTGAATGTTTATTTTACAATTAATTGGAAATGATTTCTGACTTCGGAGTGTTGATTGACAGGTGTTTGTTTGATATTATTGAAAGTTTTATAATTAAGATGTTTGTTTTTTAAATTTCAATTAAACATTATTTGATTGTTCTAAAATTTATTTTATCATAACTTTAATCCGATAATATGGTTGTTTTGCGATCTGTTATTAAACAAATTATTTGTACTAATCATTATTCTTGATTGCCGACTAGGCATTTATAATCAAATGTTTGTTAAATCAAAACATTAAAAGCAGTGCATTGTGCTGAGTATATTTTTGGAAAAATAGTTGTTGGAAGATGAAAATAAACTTGCGTTCACAGCTTAGGTTCCTTGATGCCTTTTTTCTCACAGACATGTCTTATACAGGGGACAGTTTTAGACTCAGAAAGGAAAAAAATAATAAAAGAAAATCAAAAATTTAAAAATAATTCCATCCTTTGCAATGACCCTTAAGCATGTTAAGCAGTCTTCCTGTAAAGCTAACATACATGCAAAAGACCATCAACAAATATTGATAAATATAGATGATACAAAAAACTTGACTGGCTTTAATTCAATACCACCTTTTTATCAAGAGGTAATCCAGGGGTGGGCTAAAGTAGGCGGTGGAAAAACACAAAAACCTAAAAATTTTAGAGAAGTAAGACAACAGCTTCTATGGGGTAATAAATTTATAAAAAATAATAACAAATGTTTGATATTTCAGAAATTTATTAATAGTGACATTTTATATGTAAATGATATCCTTGATAATGCAGGAGTTATATCAGAAAATATAGTTTTTAATAAGTTAAAGATAAATCAAATTGGATAGCTGAATTTTCAGTTTTGAAAAAAAGTATACCAAAAGAATGGAAAGATATGTGTAAAGAAGACAACTCTTTGTTAACTGTTGTGAAAGTTACAAGAGGTAGTCTATTATTGAATGGGCATTTTTTAATGTTAGAAACAATGTCAAGCAAATATTTTTATAAAATACTTATCAAAAATATTTTTGAAAACCCAATAGGAATAGAGAAATGGTTAAAACTTTTAGACAATACCCCAAAATATCTCTTTAAAGAATCTTTTAGATTCGTTTTTGATCACTTAACAGAAAACAACCTCAAAGTATTTAGATGGAAATTATTAAATTTCATACTTCCTTCAAAATATTTACTTTTTCAGTGGAAAATATGTCAAAATAATTTTTGCAACTCATGCCGCAACGAAGTTGAAGACTACACACATTTTTTCTTCACATGTCACATATTAGAAAGTTTTTGGACTTAAGTCAATTATTTATTAAAAGAAGTAAACATCGAAAACAAGATAAAACTCAAACATATAGTGGTAGGATACAAAATTAATGATGTTAAATACAATGATCTAAATTATTTTCTTACAATTTTAGCCTTTAGTATATATAAGGGCTATTATGTTTCTGAGCAAAAAACTAAATATATTGATTATTTTCAACTATTTAAACAAGAATGTGAAAAAAGAAANATTATTTGATTGTTCTAAAATTTATTTTATCATAACTTTAATCCGATAATATGGTTGTTTTGCGATCTGTTATTAAACAAATTATTTGTACTAATCATTATTCTTGATTGCCGACTAGGCATTTAAAAATCAAATGTTTGTTAAATCAAAACATTAAAAGCAGTGCATTGTGCTGAGTATATTTTTGGAAAAACAGTTGTTGGAAGATGAAAATAAACTTGCGTTCACAGCTTAGGTTCCTTGATGCCTTTTTTCTCACAGACATGTCTTATACAGGGGACAGTTTTAGACTCAGAAAGGAAAAAAATAATAAAAGAAAATCAAAAATTTAAAAATAATTCCATCCTTTGCAATGACCCTTAAGCAGTCTTCCTGTAAAGCTAACATACATGCAAAAGACCATCAACAAATATTGATAAATATGGTGGGCGAACGGGCTCTGTGCGAACGTGAAAGTGGGCGAACGGACCCTGGGCAAACAGGAAAGTGGGCGAACAGGTAGGTGGGCGAACGTGATTGTGGGCGAACGGACCCAGATTCGCCAACTACTACATATCCTGTTTTGTTCTTAAATATTTTTCTAGACACTTCTTTAATGAAGTACTTGTATACTCACAATGTGTCAATCAATTTTAAATTTCCCTCCAAGTATGGACCTGTTTTAGAATTTTGTGAAATGTTTGTCTGCTCTGAAACACTACTGTCTCGTCGTTGACTTGTTTGGGAATTCAACTGACCGTTGTATAAAAACATCGTTTTAATCTTGAAGTTTTATCCAACAGGAAATAATACACGACTTCACTTGAACGTCGTCTGCATAATTTAAAATACGTTCAAAATAAATCTCCTTGCCTCCACTGTAAACGATGCAGTTTCGCAGTCAATATAATTTATTTGTTTAGAAACAATATATCTAAAAAATAAATAAATTATATAAACTGATTGAAACTTGTTTTTCTTGTAAATCAAGAAATGTTTTGAACAGAAATTCTACGAATAAAAGTTTGGCTGACATATTTACTGCCGTATTGCAAGATGTCAGCCTCCATAAAAAGACCGGCAGATTCTTCTGATGTAGAAATTGCACCAAAATTATCCAGTTTTAAAGTAAACGAGAATGCTCTGAGGACAATAAAGCAATGGATGACAGAAAACTCCTTTGATTTAAACCCAAAGGTTCGAATACTTGGCCACTTTTGTCTGGTTCTCCAAAGCCAATAGCTCGAGAGAAAGTAACCCTGGGGTACAGTACTGCCAAGTCTCACGCATTAGGCGTGAGAGTCACGCATTTTCATCTTAAATTTCAGCAAATTTCTTTGATCTTTTTTTTTTTTCCCCTTTGATCTTTATAAATTTTTGGAAATCTCACGCATTTTGCTTCCCAAAACTTGGCAGCCCTGGGGGTAGCAGGTCGTTTCGGACATGGACGTTTCGGCCATCGTATGCTAATATTACATTAATACTTCTTACATGCATGTGTCAAACTGATCATAATGTAATTTTGCAGCTAGCTGTTATTTTAATTAGATCGAGGACGTATATTTAGAAGGATAGGAAACTCGTAAATAATCCATGTTGCAATTCAATATTTATAGCGAAGCGTTTGGTATGCATTCACTTTTGAGCTATCTTCTTAAAAAGTTTCTTATGGATATTAATAAATTTATACTTTCCTCAAAGCTGAATGATTTTTACGTCCGTAGAGTAAATTTCGTTACATTACAGCCAGTATTTTCTTCAATACACATGATTGAAATTTGTAATCAAAACATTTTCGTTGATTTGTTTTCCACTTCCTGTTTTCATCGGTAAAAATGCACCACGATTTTGAACTAAAGGCTTTAAAAGTAATGCACAGAATTTCATAAATTTAATATTTTCCTGAAGTTTAACATCTACTGTACTCGCAGAACAATTTTTGTGACAATCATTATTATATTTCCGTTGTTATAAGGCTGCAAAGAGAGGGTCCCAAAGTGACAAAATCTCACGCTTCTCCATATATTTCCAGGTTATCACGAGATGCTTATCCTTCTAATTATACGTCCTTGATTAGATAATATATATCTTGTATAACGTCTTTTATTTTGCGACATTGGGTTTTCCATCCTAGCTTGGAAAGGTTAACATGCTACCCTATCGGAAAAGTCTTTAAAATAACTTTATAAACTTGCTGAGTAAACCTTCATTCAATCCATTTAAAATCATCAACATAAATGAATGCACATTGTATTTATTCGATTAAATATGACAGACAGTTTTTGTCTGGAATAACTATAAACATGTGTCATTGTCGATGTACATGAATGTCAATGTGCCATGTGTGCTATAACCAGACGTTGTCTTTTACAAGTATCTTATTACATTCAATCAGATCCAAACTAACGTCGAACTCGAACTCTGTTCACAAAAAAATAATAGGCTATTTTTTTATATCATTCATAAAGTTATTACGGATTTGTAAAACTTTCTAGCACATATTCATGACAGGGCCAAAACGTCCAAGTCCGAAATTACACTTGGCCGAAATTTCATATGGCCGAAACGTCTCTTAATCAACCCTGGACCCTCGGTGCGTCTTTTGACCACAGAAAACCACAGAATACCACAGAACACCCTAAAAATACCACAGAACACCCTAAAAATACCTCAGAACACCCAAAATTACCGATTAAATGGTCAATTAAATTAAAAAAACGTATTTAACCATAAAATTTATACTTTTAAAGCTTTAATATCAATATAATATGAAAACAGGTGTGACCTATGAGGGGGGCATAGCAGTAATATACAACAACAACGAACCAAGTCCTTACCAGTAAAAGAAGGCTTTGTATATTTCACAAGCAAAAAGGGAAAGAAATTACCCCGTCAAAAATAAGTGAATTGGAACCAAGCTCAAAAGACGAAATTCATCTGTAAACTTGCACTAAAATATTAGATCAATATATATTTGCAATTTTTAAGAAAAAGAGGTTCGGGCGGAAAGCTAATGTTTTTTGTTTTTGTTTTTTAATTTCGAAGTTCAAACCCATAATTTGTNATTTACATAAATGATATGCCTAATTGCATAAAATCAAGCACATACTTATTTGACTTATTTGCTCACGATACCAGGGTGGAAAAGGGGGTCCAACTTTTTTCAGGATGCATGGATTGGACGGGAAGTTTTTAAGCTCAGGAATTCAAGATTTCTATGCCCATGATGTCGGGAAAGGAATGACAGGGAATCAGAGTTTCACCAATTTTCAAGTACCTTCGTTAAGTTCGGGATTTAGTAAAAATAAAGTCGGAATTCTAGGATAAGACCCCCTCCGGTCCCCTCTCAGGGTGTATAGCCCTTTTCAAAAAGTGTTGTTATCTTTTCCTGGATTTGAACTCTCCCATCAAATGGAGGTACAAACACTCTTTGCCTCCGGTTATTGCTAGTACGGTTGGCTAAAATTACACAACTTAAACCCTGAATTAATTTTAATTATAACAAATAGATTTAATTAGATACATTTTGTCGGCCTTGATTATGTTTACATAATGTTAACATCATTTAATGAATAAAATTTGGACATTTCACTGCTTTTAATAACAATGAGTTTCATATTCCTTTTATTTCTACTCAAATTTTATTTGTTATACAAGTTTTCTATACTTAAATACCATAATGACAACAACACTTTAGTAAACTGCAGGAACTTTATTCGTCAACATGTTTCGCCCTAAACGGGCATCATCAGGACAAGGTACAATGTGAAAATGCTTGCCTGAAGTACAGCTTGATGGTATCAAAATTTAAACGTCATAATACAAGAAAATAATGTTCTGTTGCCAGACTGAGTGTACAAAAATAGTGTTTCATCTAACGTCACAGTTCAACGATGGCAACGTTCTATTTATAGAAATTACCTGTGATAACAAGATGTAAAATACGTTTCAGAAACAGTGAACAAATTACAAAAAAATGTTTTAGCAGTACTTTAAATTTGTAGTTTTTTCTCAAGTATATCCACGGTGGACACCCTTCCTCGTTCCTACCACGTCAGTTGGCTTCCCCCTGCTGGAGCCGGACAGCAGGGGTACTGGGAGCCAACTGAAGTGGTAGGAACGAGGAAGGGTGTCCACCGTGGATATACTTGAGAAAAAACTACAAATTTAAAGTACAGTAAAACCTGTTTTGAGAGACCGCCCCTTGGGCCAGGAAAAAGTGGTCTTTCAAGACAGATGGTCTTTCATAGGAGGTCTGCTATTTTCAGTCATCAATTTTTCTAAAAGATGTGTACATATTTTACATAGTATTTGTGCAATAACATTCCTCTGAATTATTTCTCTAAAGAAGTTTCTGGATTCTATTACAAAAAAATGAAATTCTTTTCTTTACCTTATTTCAAAAAAGTCACAATGCACATAATATAGAACAAAATATTTTTATTACATGTAGGTAAAATTAATTTGTTCATTTAAAATTGCATAATGAAAGGTAAACAATAATCAATAAATGTGTCAAACTCAATTGACAGAGGACAAGCCATACAGGTAATTAAAGGATAATTGTCACAGTTGAGTAATAAGTGAATATAATTGTTTTCTCTGTATAAAGGAATTAATTAAGAGTGTTGAGGTTCTCACACAATTATTTTATGATAAGTTTTTTAACCTAACAAGGATATTTATTCATTCATATTTTCTGAGATTTTTGGTTCATGGTTCACTCATTCATATTTTCTGAAATGTTTGGTCTATGGACATACCATAAAAATTACTAGTTACTTCCCTAGACTGACTAGTGCTGCCCCCTGGCTCACTACGCTTTGCTCTGTTGAGACAGGCTCGTCAGTCTAGTTACTTCCCCTGACATGGCTTGTTTTGTAAACAAACTTATTTTGAGACTCTCAGAGCATTTTTTAAATAATAAAAGTTATAACTGGCATACAGTGGTCAAAAGTAGAGCATATACAACACTCTGGATGTTATTTAATTGGGATGAAGTAAAGAAAAGGAAATTTCAATGAGACTGAGTATGACAATTTGCAAATTACCGGCTATGTCAGTCCTATATGCATCAGTGTGCACTTCAAAACCAACTTTTCTGGTCATTAAAAGACAATAGACTTGTGTCAAAATCAACTATCCTCCCATTGTATTTGAAGAAGCATTTCAGGTATACCGAAATTGGTCATTTTTAAGTTATTTTTTACCACTTCCGGTTCAGTTGTTGAACGAAGATTGTCAACTCGTATCGTCTTTTTAGACAACTTTAAGATATTTTTTAAAAAGTGGTCGCTCATAACAGGCTGTATTAGCATTTTATGCACCTTTTTACCGGTCGTTGGTCGCGTTTGGTAGGTGGTCGCTCACGACAGAGTGATTTGTACACCAAAATGATCCGTGACCACTGTTGGCGGTCTGAAAAGCCAGGTGGTCGTTCATAGGAGAGGTCGTTCAAATCAGGTTCTACTGTACTGCTAAAACATTTTTTTGTAATTTGTTCACTGTTTCTGAAACGTATTTTACATCTTGTTATCACAGGTAATTTCTATAAATAGAACGTTGCCATCGTTGAACTGTGACGTTAGATGAAACACTATTTTTGTACACTCAGTCTGGCAACAGAACATTATTTTCTTGTATTATGACGTTTAAATTTTGATACCATCAAGCTGTACTTCAGGCAAGCATTTTCACATTGTACCTTGTCCTGATGACGCCCGTTTAGGGCGAAACATGTCGACGAATAAAGTTCTTGCAGTTTACTAAAGTGTTGTTGTCATTATGGTATTTAATTATGTTTTAATTAAATGACAACCCTGCATACCATCGGTATTCACTTCAGTAAGCTCTACCGAGAAGAGACATTAGTAGGTGTTGGTTCAGTCTGTGGTAAATTATTTCTAATTTTAACCTGAACCCCTGCATCCTCGGATCCACCTCTACCGCACTGCGCTCTAATAAGANAGCTAATAATTGTAATAAAAACATGTAGATGTCAACTAAATAAACAAAAAATAAATTGTCAATACTAATTAGTGATTTTAACAATAATTTCCAAACAATTTTTAATCAAGTTTTTATTTGTAAATAGAAAAACATTGAGTTATATATCATTTGGCAGTCAGATAAAACACAGCTATAGACTGAATCTTTTATGAAAATACTGTTGTATCAACCATGCAAAAAACATCATTTCACCAAAATTAACATATTATGACCACTGCGATATTATTGTATAAACTCTCCACTATTTTCAACACAAGTATCTGACATTAATTGTAGAATTAAACTCAAAATATAAAATGCTTAGAATAAAGCATTTGTAATCGAATAATTTTGATCTACTTATCAAAAGTTGAATAAAAAATTAAGGTAAGCTTGTGGCAGCAACCGGCCTTTGTATGGAAAATGTAGATGTATGTTTAAGCAATGATCTCAGTTTCAACAGACACTGGTATCTTTCAAAGGCACATGTATTCATAAGTAATCACTTGTAATCATGATTACAGCTGAGAAAAGTAATGTATTGTAATCAATTACAGATGAAAAATGCTGTAATTGTAATGTAATTGATTACATTTTCAAAGCAAAGTAATTGTAATGTATTCAATTACATTTAAAAGTAATCGACCCCATCCCTGATTTGAACTCTCCCATCAAATGGAGGTACAAACACTCTTTGCCTCCGGTTATTGCTAGTACGGTTGGCTAAAATTACACAACTTAAACCCTGAATTAATTTTAATTATAACAAATAGATTTAATTAGATACATTTTGTCGGCCTTGATTATGTTTACATAATGTTAACATCATTTAATGAATAAAATTTGGACATTTCACTGCTTTTAATAACAATGAGTTTCATATTCCTTTTATTTTTACTCAAATTTTATTTGTTATACAAGTTTTCTATACTTAAATACCATAATGACAACAACACTTTAGTAAACTGAAGGAACTTTATTCGTCGACATGTTTCGCCCTAAACGGGCGTCATCAGGACAAGGTACAATGTGAAAATGCTTGCCTGAAGTACAGCTTGATGGTATCAAAATTTAAACGTCATAATACAAGAAAATAATGTTCTGTAGCCAGACTGAGTGTACAAAAATAGTGTTTCATCTATTGTCACAGTTCAACGATGGCAACGTTCTATTTATAGAAATTACCTGTGATAACAAGATGTAAAATACGTTTCAGAAACAGTGAACAAATTACAAAAAAAAATGTTTTAGCAGTACTTTAAATTTGTAGTTTTTTCTCAAGTATATCCACGGTGGACACCCTTCCTCGTTCCTACCACTTTAGTTGGCTTCCCCCTGCTGGAGCCGGACAGCAGGGGTACTGGGAGCCAACTGAAGTGGTAGGAACGAGGAAGGGTGTCCACCATGGATATACTTGAGAAAAAACTACAAATTTAAAGTACTGCTAAAACATTTTTTTGTAATTTGTTCACTGTTTCTGAAACGTATTTTACATCTTGTTATCACAGGTAATTTCTATAAATAGAACGTTGCCATCGTTGAACTGTGACGTTAGATGAAACACTATTTTTGTACACTCAGTCTGGCAACAGAACATTATTTTCTTGTACAGTACAGAAAGAGTGGTACCGTGACAAATCACTGTGATAGACATGTCCCACTCTGAGAGTGATACTGAATAACTTTTTATCTTTAAGAGATATCTCAATTATTTTTTCTGCATTTTAAGTGGTATAATACACCACTCTTAATACAAAAGAGAGTAGGAAATTTTCTCACATTTCTGTACGTGTGTGACACAAGAATCCAGTGTGAGATACCCATGTGAGATTCATGCATCTCACATCACATGACCACCCTTGACGGAACAATGCAAAACAACGTCACGTCACAATATTAAAACGTCAGAAAAAATACAACTTCCCCGGAATGGTGCGGCAACATCGAATTTTTACACCGCTTCATTTTAGAAACCCCTGAATAACTACGCTTAAGATTCTAGTTCTAAGTTTTGTACTTTCAGTACAACTAAAACATATGCGATCTTTTCAATTATGCAATTTATTTTTTGCTACGTTGCCTAGTTTCGGAGAATAGATTTTCGTGTATCGGGGGCCATGTTTATTTTTTCTAATTTTTGGCAGAGAAAGGTGAGAAAAATAATCAGTCATGGTAAAAAATGTGAGACTGGACAATTCCACCCTCGGGTTCAAATTTTCTATCATCAGAAACTCGGCAAGCCTCGTTTCTGACTGGAAAATGTGAACCCTCGGGTGGAATTGTCCTGTCTCACATTTGAGACCATGACTGATTATTATAATCTCAAATAGGAAAAAAGATATTTAGATCCACTCTCAGAGTGGGACACGTCTATCACAGTGATTTGTCATGGTACCACTCTTTCTGTACTGTATTATGACGTTTAAATTTTGATACCATCAAGCTGTACTTCAGGCAAGCATTTTCACATTGTACCTTGTCCTGATGACGCCCGTTTAGGGCGAAACATGTCGACGAATAAAGTTCCTGCAGTTTACTAAAGTGTTGTTGTCATTATGGTATTTAATTATGTTTTAATTAAATGACAACCCTGCATACCATCGGTATTCACTTCAGTAAGCTCTACCGAGAAGAGACATTAGTAGGTGTTGGTTCAGTCTGTGGTAAGTTTTCTATACGTTAAATATGTAGATTAAATGAGAAATATGTCCAAGTAATTCACGGAAATTTATAGAAGTCGTTTCCGAAAAGAATCCTCAATTTCAGTCTATTTACTTATATAAAAACTAGAAATTCTAATAAAATTTAATAAAAATATAATATATTTAATCAAATATAATGGGAATTTAAGTGTTCTGTGGTATTTTAGGGTGTTCTGTGGTATTCTGTGGTGTTCTGTGGTAAAAAGACGCACCCCTGGACCCTAGCCTTGTTTCCAGCACCAACCTCAAACAATTACCTAAACCCTAAGAAGAAAATAACAAAAGATCAAGCATATTTTAGGTATATATATTGGGAGTGAGATGTGATGTGACATTAGATATATACTGTGTATTCTTTGTATTTTATGTATATATTGGGAGTGAGATGTGATGTGACATTAGATATATACTGTGTATTCTTTGTATTTTAGGTATATAT
>MJUU01064812.1:31139-41588 GCA_002080025.1 Modiolus philippinarum
GAGATGTGATGTGACATTAGATATATACTGTGTATTCTTTGTATTTTAGGTATATATTGGGAGTGAGATGTGATGTGACATTAGATATATACTGTGTATGCTTTGTATTTTAGGTATATATTGGGAGTGAGATGTGATGTGACATTAGATATATACTGTGTATTCTTTGTATTTTAGGTATATTTTGGGAGTGAGGGATCATGTGCACAATATGGAGCAGTCGCTACAGAAGATATATCTGAGGGAGAGTGTTTGTTCCAGATTCCAAGATCATGTTTATTGATGCCACAAACATCAGCAGTTTCTGAACAAATAATGAAAGGTTTTCACTTTTTCAATTATTTTTTTTTACTTATATTTACAGCGAAAGCTAGGATATGGAGTAAATGCACATGAGACAACTAGTACAGCCAGAGACTTATATGATAAATCAGTGTGATAGACGTATCACTCTGCTTCGTGAAATGTGTACATTTTTTACAGTTTTTGTTTGATCTATCAACAAGCTTTCATTTGCATTTAAAGTGATGCAGTCTACTTCTTGAAATGCAAAAGAAATTATATGGATAGACCAATCAGGAAAGCAGATATTTTCTTTTAAAAATTTAGAGTGATATGTCTATCACAGTAATGTATCATGTCAAGTCTCTGATTTTACTGTACATGGTTGAACTAAGCAATGTAACAAGGCTTTTACAGTTGTTCTTCATCTGTCAGATTCTGTTATAAGTGAAATAATAAGCAATACACACATTATACCCCTTATTTGAACAATGGAAGGTGTATTGTGAAGAATGTTTCCTTGAGTTTATTTGTCCGTCTTCAGTGTGAAATGCTTAGGTTTCCAGGGAATAACTTCTGAATGTCTGGATGGATTTGATTGAATCTTACACAAATGAAATTTGCTGCTATAAAGAAAGCATCTCCCCATTTCAATGTCAGTAGATCGAAGGTCAAAGTCACTGAAAAATGCTGAAAACTAGTTTTCAAAGCTTAACTAAATAAAGTTAAAAAAATGAAGGATTATAATTAAGAGTAAAGACTCATACAGATGAAGGATTTAGTATAAGTGTCAGTAGTTCAAAGGTCAAGGGCACATACATAACCATTATACAGAAATATAAAAGTTGAGTTGAAAATTGGTTTCTGCTGCACAACTTAACCCTTTCCTTCATGAAGAGGATTCTAAAAGGGCATTTTTTGCAGCAGTAAATAGGACCCCATTTTTTAGAATACTGCAGAATTATTGTCTTTTAAGTAAAAGTCTTGGCACTTGGTACAGTTGGACACCTCGTGGTGGTCTTTGAAAAAGAGGTTCCAAAACCCTGATACTGGTTGCCATGGAGACTGCAGGGGACCTCAAAATCGTATAAAAACTAGTATTTTTTTATATTTTTTCCCTTTAAAACATACTGTAAAATTAAAAAAAATGTATACATGTACTGTAACTTGCACATGCCTATAAAGCAAGGTTTAACTTCATAATATATGTATATGTACATAAGCTCCAGATTTGGTCTGGNCTTTGAAAAAGAGGTTCCAAAACCCTGATACTGGTTGCCATGGAGACTGCAGGGGACCTCAAAATCGTATAAAAACTAGTATTTTTTTATATTTTTTCCCTTTAAAACATACTGTCCCGAGTTCCTATCGTTGTTTATGTTTGTCTTTTGTATTTTTATTGTGGGTTTTTTTTTCTTGTGCAGTTACTTTCTGGCATGTGGCTATGTTTTTCGGCCATTGTAGGTGTTTCCTGTTATCTTTTTTATTCCATACTGTAAAATTAAAAAAAAATGTATACATGTACTGTAACTTGCACATGCCTATAAAGCAAGGTTTTACTTCATAATATATGTATATGTACATAAGCTCCAGATTTGGTCTGGCGGTGAGGGGCTAATGCCTCCCTTCGAACCTTTAGACAGAGGAGGGCACATCCCCCTCTGGGACCTCCCTAACATATCTTTCTAGTCTCCAATCGCACGGGAAAACACTCAATTTTTTTGCCCTTGTTATTTTCTGTTCAATAGGCCCATATCCTCATCCTAGAAACTTAAACAACACCCCTTATAGCGCTAAAAGGTGATGGGAACCTAGAGGCGTCAAAAGGTGTAGTTATGAAGGTAATGGTTAAGTGATATTTCAAGATTTAGGGAGATAAATGTATAGATATGGGCTTTTGGGGTAGGGAAGGCAATACAGACTTTAAAAATTATGTTTACTTTATACAAAGACCGGTCTTTTCTAAACAAAATTTAAAACTTTCCGATAATGGTAGGACTGGCCCATTGATATGAGAGGGATGAATTAATTTACATCTTAATCGTAACACTACAGGAGAACTGTTTTTCAACAATTTTAGAAGTTGTCATTCTGTTGATACTGAAAATCTGGTTGTGGAATATTGATAATTCATAAGCGTCCTGTGATTTAGCATTAAGAACATTATTTTAAACATGAAGAACTCTGATGTTGAACTAAAAGACAGGGATTTGCAGGTCTGTCTAGCACTACTTCCTGTTTGCCAATACTAAAAAAAAAACTAAGTTTGCAGGACCCTAACAGTTTCTGGTAAATCATTTGGAATCAGTAAGGTTTATTTTTTCATTTGGATTAGATCCCTATTATTGAACATTCAGATGACATAGAACTTCAAACTGATTTGTGTAGGGGATATTTTCATAATTTAAAATTTGAAGAAGCTGGTATAATCATACCTGTTGCACTTTGTATTTAAAAATGTTGTTTAGGTTGCATTATAATGACTTAAGTTACTCTAGTAAATACCGTCCCTTCATGACTTAGTGAAATACACTCCATTCACAATACTTGTATGGTAGTAATGATGGTAATTTAGTTTGAATTTAACATATTAAATTTTTAATTACAGATAAAGATACTCTTACCAGTACCAGCGGCTGGATACCACTCCTACTATGTCTAATGTATGAATATAATAATCCAAAGTCAAAATGGAGACCATACTTGGATCTTGTACCAGATTTTAACCATTTAGATTTACCCTTGTTCTGGATGGAGTAAGACATTTTATGATGGCCAATATTTGTATTGATGTTAATGTTATAGGGTTATTGTATGAATATTGTCCCGAATAGAATTTTATATTGCACGAGCTTGTGTGTGCAATATATATTCTACGAGGGATAATATTCCCGAATATTCATGCAATAACCCTTTTATTGTATAGCAAAGCTAAAATTTCTGTAGAAATGGGATTTTGGTTGTCGATGACGTCATGAAATTTAAGTCATATTTGCACTAGTGCAATATGGAAATTTATTGCACGCTTACATTGGTTGTTTTCTTCGGGAAATATTATGTTGCTATACAATAATATGAGTTACTGTAAAAGCAGAAACATTAAATTGGGATTGAATTTGGTTTATTTCGTGTGTAAGAGTTATCAACGAAATTAAATCACCACAAAATTAATTCCAGTAATAGAATTTACTTTATATGATATGAATTCCATGAAAATTTATCCATGTAAAACAGTTCTAAAGGTAAAATCCACGAAATTTTATTCCCATGAAAATAAATGATTATACAGTGTATGGTAAAATAAGACATATTATTACATGTTAATGATTCTGAAAGAGCTAGCCATTCAGTATGAGTTAGTTCATTCTTTTGAAAATGGTGGTTTACAGTTGAAAATGACCCATGTAAGATCGATGCACGCGACCTCATCTACCACCGATAAACAACCAACCATATGTGTTCATTTGTGTAATATAACAATCGTAACCATGTCTAAACATCATAAAGCACACTGTTCAGTACAATGAAATGGTGACAACATTGTTCACTCAGTATAGGTTTCAAAATATTTCATTTCGTATTTTACGGAAGAAATAGGTACTTGCATAAGATCAAAATTAAAGATCTGGATATCTTTCACAAGTGTAAGAAATTTCGTCTTTCATAAGTTGAGCATAGCGAAACAAGAGTAAAAAACGTAGAATTTCTACAGACTTTTCAAAAGCTACACCAATGGTATTTTGATGGACTGAAGAGTATTTTGTATCAATATTTACATTCATATTTGTCTCACTTGAAAAAACCATATCATGGGAGCTTCATAGTAGTGATTTGAATATATATCAGTTTGCTATCACTTGGTGCTTAAGTGTATGTTTCAATGATTTATTTCTTAAATGTCCAGCAACGCTTTAGGTTTTGGGATTTCAGATGTATATGAAATAAAATGTAAGATGTCTTTTGTTGTGATTTTCCAGGTAAAAAGAGTTTATGTCCGAATCTTTTGCTCTATTGAACAAGAGTTAGACTTGGTTATTTTCATCAGTGATAAAGTAGTTCAAAGAAAATATAAAACTAAAGCATTTTATCAAAGTTGTGGCACTCAGTTTTAAAATTGCAGAGAACTTAAGGTATCTTTTAATGATAATAATAACTAAGTTTAGATACTTATTTTTTTAGAACAGACAGGAAGTCATTGTTACCAGGTACAGGCGTACTCGAGGCAGTGAATAAAGATTTACAGAATATATCTTCAGAATTTTATAGCATCGTCTTACCCTATATAAAGCAACATGCTGACATTTTCAGGTAAGACTTTTAGATATACATTGTGGTTGCTATGATATATTTTCTTTTTCTTTTAGCACATGTCTAAGGTTCTCTGCACATCATACACAGCAGACCTGTCAAGTTTTGAAAATTGCCATCCATTGGTGAGATTTGTTCAAATTTTCAAAGATCAAAGGAAAACATGAATTTGCAGTAAATCTGGAAAGAATAAGCTCGAGTATCATACCTGATGCATTAGATTGACAGGCCTGCCCATAATATCAGCTATTCATTGGGTTAACAATTGCAAAGAGATAAAAAGGGAGAAAATTTCTGTACAAAGCTGTTTGTAAATAACTGTCACCCATATATCTGTAAATCCATGAGATACATTCCCATGGAAACTCAAATGTACTTATAATAAACATACCAATTCATGTTTATTTGTGAATTCGAGTTTTGTTACAAGAAAAATGAACTGATGTCAACAAAGTCTAACCTAGTTTTCTCTATTATTATGTGTCATGAAAGACGATCATTTCAGTTAATAACAAAAGATGTCAATTTTGCATTGCTATTTACTGATAGGTATTGATATGAATTCCATATCAGTACATTGGCAGACAAATACCACGGCAAAAATGGAGAGAGGGGAAATCCTAAAATAAAAATCCCCAAAACCAGCAATTCAGAATGGACATAAATTGAGTAGCCGGTTTTGGTAGAGCAAGAAAACAAATACATCAGGTTCGAATATTTATTTCCATCGATTACAGCAGGATAACAATAACATAGGATAAATACCCTGTAAAAATATAAACACAATAGTAAGACAAAGTTCAGGGTTCATAGTTCACTCTAATTGTAAACAATCAATACATAATCGATACACATGTTTAAATGAAAAATGTGTTGCTAATTGTAATAAAAATACGATAAATGGAAACTGTATGTTTACGGTATTGTCCTGAAAGTTTGTCTAGATATAAAATGCACCTTTACTCCATATTCAGTATATTCACATCAATAAATTCTTACTGACAGACAATACAGAAAAATAACAGTATCCAAGTTACACCTGCGTTCGATAATTCTACAAAATCGTACACTAGTTAATAACAATTAAGCAACAAGACAAAGACAAAACAAATAAACAAAAAAGCAAAGAAAGTAAATCGCTAGCAGTGGAAACCCTTACTAGAGGTATCATCAGGTGCTCCGGAAGGGTAAGCATGTTATGCTCCAGGTGTGGCACCCTTCTTACGAGATGATAATAAGGTGGCAAAAGATCTGTTGGTGGCTAATAAATGTCAATTTTCTGTTGGAGAATTGACTCTATATTTGACATACATGTAAATGGATTATGGGGAAAATTTACTTTTTCACTCAATATTGACAAGCAAATATCATTTCTACAGTTATTGTGAAAATTAATGTAGGAAAGATAACAGGAAACACCCACAATGGCAGAAAACTACAATCACATGCCACAACATTCCAGAACTCTGCACAAGAAAAAACCTGCTGTTATTTTGCTTTGTGAATGATTGATGTGGTGAAGAAATATGAATGTTTTGTAAATTTACAGTGAAATTTGCCATTCCCTGGATTTCTATAAGAAGATGGTAGCATTTGTTTTAGCCTACAGCTTTACAGAACCTCCTGCAGATGAGTTCGACGATAGTCCCCCACCTATGATGGTCCCAATGGCAGATATTTTAAATCATGTTGCAAAAAATAATGCAAACTTGTCATATGAAAAAGAGGCTTTAAAAATGGTAGCAACTAAATCAATAAAAAAGGTAATTGATTCAGTGATTTTATATGATGGTAGATATAATTGTGTCTTCATAATGATGNGTGACAGTTGAAAAACCTACAATTCCATCCAAATGAAATTTGATCGATATTTTTACATACATTGTACAAGTTTGGGAATACCTTTAAGATTTTGAATAAAATATAAATCAGAGGTGAAGTTGACAATTACCAATTTCAGAATTATTTGCCAAACTATATTTAAGTTTTCCACGCTCAATTCAACTGAAACTTGGTGGTGCAGTATTTGAAATTGCTTGTGCTTCTGGTACCACACAAGACAGAAACAAAAACTAGTTGACACTGAACTGAATGCATTAAATATTCATTTGAGTTTGTTAATAATTGTATAAAACACATATATCATTTCAGGGAGAAGAAATCTACAACACATACGGACAGTTAGCTAATTGGCAACTACTGCAGATGTATGGCTTTGCTGAACGTTATCCAAATAATCATTTTGACACTGTAAGTAATACTGATAGACAAGAAAGGCAACAAGTGCTGTAAACATATTAATTTTTATGGTTGCTAATTTTTGCAGTTTCTTGAACTGGGACATATTTGCAGGTATCAATTTTTATGGTTTGTACCAATTACTAAATACAATGGACCTTCTGATTGTTTTCAGATATTCTATTGTACTAATTAGGGCCCCTCATCGAGATGCAGGTGCCCTATAGTTTTCACTTTGTCTGTCCGTTCGTCAACAATTTTTTCGGTCAAAGATTTCTTGGCTTGTATTAGTGGGAATGAATTGAAATTTGGTCTGAACCTTGGAAATGATGAGTTGTATTGTGTAAGCAATTTTCAAGTTTGTCGGACATCCACTTCCTGTTTACCGATACTTTGAATTTTTACTGTAAACCAAATTTTCCGTCAAAGATTTCTTGGCTTCTACTGAAGGGAACAATTTGAAATTTGGTGTGAAGCTTGGAAATGATAAGTTGTATTGTGTAAGTGATTTTCAAGTTTGTCGGGTGTCCACTTACTGTTTACTGATATTTTGATTTTTAACTTTGAACCAAATTTTCCGTCAAAGATTTCTTAGCTTGTATAAGTGGGATGGATTTAAAATTTGTTCTGAAGCTTTGAAATGGTTAGTTGTATTGTGTAAGTGATTTTCAAGTCTGCCAGAAGTCTACTTCCTGTTTGCCAATACTTTGATTTTTTCCTATAAACCAAATTTTCATCACAGATTTCTTGGCTTTTGATGGAGTGAATGATTTGAAATTTGGTCTGAAGCTTGGAAATGATGAGTTGTATTGTGCAAGTGATTTTCAAGATTGTTTGGCGTCCACTTCCTGTTTGCCGATACTTTGATTTTTAACTTTGAACCAAATTATCTGTCAAAGATTTCTTAGCTTGTATAAGAGGGATGGATTTGAAATTTGTTCTGAAGCTTTGAAATGGTTAGTTGTATTGTGTAAGTGATATTCAAGTCTGCTGGACATCTACTTCCGGTTTGCCAATACTTTGATTTTTAAATATAAACCAAATTTTCGTCGAAGATTTCCTAAGAAATCAAAGCTTCCAGAAAATTATGATATCAACACATTAGTGTGTCATACAGAATTTGAATCAACACTTACCTCAATTTACTTTTGCCTAGAGTTCAGGATCGACATTGCGGGGCCCTTCCGACAACGCCAGCTGTGACATGCTGTAGTCTTGATGGTCTTTTGTCAACCTTGAAATAGCTAAAAATTAGTACACCACGAAAATTTACAGTGATTATTAAAACAAGGAGATTCAGATGCTTTGCAGTTTCTTGTATTAGTTATGTTGGTTATTCTGGTCCTGCATCTAAATCCTAGTGTCCTATAGTTTTCACTTTGTCTGTCTGTCCGTCAAATATTTTTTGGCTTGTATCAGTGGGAATGATTTGAAAGTTGGTCTGAAGTTTTGGAAATGATGAGTTGTCTAATGTAGGCAATTTACACTTTGTCACATTACCATTACAAGTTTGTAGATCCATTGATTTTTAAGTGTAAACCAAATTTTTTGACAGATTTCTTGTCTTGTATCAGTGGGTTTGATTTGATTTTTTGTCTGAAGCTTAGAAATTGTAAGTTTTATTGTGTTGGCAATTTTTGAGGTTGTCACATGACCACTCCCTGTTTGCTGATACATGTACTTTGAACTAAGACCAAGATATTGTCAGTTTTCTTGGTCTGCATCAGTAGAAATGATTTCAGATTTGGTCTAAAGCTTTTAAGCTGTGAGTTGTATGATGTAAGCAATTAATGGGTCTATAGAATGACTGCTTTATGTTTACTGATACTTTCATTTTGAATTAAAAACCAAGTTTTTATCCAATACTTCTTGGCTTATATCAGTGGTCATTTTTCGTACTAGTTATTGACCTGGAGGACTGTATGACACTCAGAGGCTCAGTTTGTTGTGGTCTTTGTAAAGAGTTACCATATTTCTGCATACTGGCATCCATGGTTTATTCCTGGGTAAGGTAGTGTCTGGCATGGGGTTAAGTATGGTATATGACCCCACCCAAAATCTGCAAAATTGACGATTTTCGGCTTTGAGCGGCAACAGTACTGGAAGTATAAATCAAAAAGCTGTCACACTGTCAACATTGAGAGAAAACACTTTATTTAAGATGTTAACATCGATATTGTCCCAATGGGGTTTGTAGTTTTTGGTTTACAGATGACAATGGGTAGCCTACCCCACCAAAATATGACATTTTTAAAATTTTTGTCTTCAAGTGCCAATTTTTCAAGCAAAAAGGGAACTAAAATTCTTCAATGCAGTTATAATCTAGTCTGAAATTGTAGCCAGAGGTCTAATGTCTAAAATGAACACCAACACGATAACCTTTGCATGTATGGAGCATCGTCAGGGACAACAATGCACAGAGAGTCTCAAAAACCACAATTGTCGCGTGTAGCAGTCTAAGGGTTAAGGAAGTACAGGGTTTTAAAACAGTGCATCATTTTTGCCCGTCTGACAAAAAATGGAATTCACTGTGATAATGTTGGGGAAATGATTTTCTATGTCTGATAATAGTTAAATTTGATCAAACATGCCACTTTAATTGGGTGACAATGCAGAATATCAAACCTTTCCAGCAAACCCATGTTATATTAAGGGGAGATAATTTGTATACAAATGATTGGAAAAAATCTTTTTTTTTTGCAATTTATTTAAATATAAGTTGAGTGACCCACAAATTTTTTTCATGCAAATCAAAGGCAAGTATATTAGCTAAAAATATTACCAACCTTACACAAATGTCTAATAAACTTAAAAAATGAATTTAACTATGTTATTATATAGATGGCGGTGAAAGATTGAAATTTCTCAGTGAAATAAAAGTGATAATTAACTGTGAAATTATTTTCCATAATTTCACTCTAGGAATTGACGTCACAATGGACGTTGTCAACGTTGTTGTTAAGTAAACGTCTCAGCGGATTACCATCGAAAACGTAGTTCATGTAATGAATCTTAAATTAAGCCATTAAGTATGTGAAAAATCTATATAATAAAAACAATAACTAATCCTAGATTCTGATTATCGAAAATATTAAACTCATGATCGAAAAACGCTGTAATTCACTCATGCGCTGCGCGCATTCGTGAATTACTGCGTTATTCGATCATTCGTTGAATATTTTGCGCTAATCAGAATCTCGGATTAGTTATAGTATAATTAAAATTTGTAAATGTTCCCTCTTATTTTATTAAACCAAAAAAGCTGATTTTTTACATGACAGATTTCAAACTTATATGGCTTGTGACCCCCCAATTTTTATTAGTTCGCCTCAACGAAGTTGAGGGGGACTATTGGTGTACCCCCGGCGTCCGCGTCCACGTCTACGTCTACGTCCGCGTCCGCATTTTGGCATATATCTATCTCTGCAACTATGAAGGGTAGGGTCATCAAACTTTGTGTGCAGATGCATCTTGGGCTATCTCACCACCTCTAAGAAAATTAGGTCTCTTTGACCTATATTTTCCGCTTGACTGGCTTTCATTTAATTTTAGGTCCGAGTTGATATCTCAGTAACTGTACATGGTAGGATCATCTAACCTTGCATGTGCATGCATCTTTGG